>VOPJ01007405.1:0-23255 GCA_014673585.1 Semibalanus balanoides
CCGACGTCGGGCCGACATCGGGCCGACTGCCGACGTAAACACGACGTGTGCGGCTGTGCCGTCGTCGGCATCTTTACTGGGGAAGTAGTAGTAGTTGCAGTGCAGTTCTTATTCATTTTGGTGATTGTTCATACTCAGCCGGCACCCTGATGCTGCTCATCCCGTTAGTCGGGCTTCCTATGCCTATTCCATCTGGGCAGTTTTGGCGGTGGATCATCTTTTGGTGATGGATTTGCTTTTTGGAGGTGGCTTGGGCATTCTGTCGTGTTCGCTAAACTGGTGGGGAGAGTGTCCACTTTGGTGGTGGAAGTGGCCATTCTGGCGGTGCCATTAATTTTGTCCCATAAACAAATGTGCAAATCGCTCACGTCTTCGCCACGTGTTTCGACTGATTCCGTAAATTTTTATTTGGAGGTATGAGAATGTTTTTTATAGTGGCGTTTACTTTTGTTTTGTGTGGACTTTGTAAAGGGAACATAGTGGCTGAACTGTCATTGCCACCTGAACATGTCCCATTTTACGTTAATTCTCACCCAGGGTTTGCAGAGAAATGCAGGCAGAACAAAAGTTGTGAGCTGAAGGTAAGTTTCAGATGTAGATGTCAAAAAACGACTGTGTTCGATTACAAATTGATACCGAAATATCGGACGTTTATGCTATTGGTGATGTAGATTATACCTACTGACAGTCCAGACGGCAAAGTGTGGCACAGGAGTCGACGAGGCACACCAGCCCATGAAAAAAATCTGCACTGACCCCGACCAAGCAGGCCAAAAATCTGCACCAGTCTGCAGCAGACCAGCTAAAAATCCTGCAGCAGACCAGCTAAAAATCCTCACCAACCAATCAAGACCAGTAAAACACCCTTATTGTGAGAAACTGAGAGGACGTTTCTTCAGAGCTAGTTCCTAATGTGAAACTGTCAAACGCGGTGAGGTGACTATGATAATGCCCTGGGTGACTTTGATGCGCCATGCTACAGCCTACAACTAGTCTCAGGCCTTCTGAGGACCCCTCAGGCCAACTTGAGGACCCCTCAGACCAACTTGAGGACCCCTCAGGCCTTCTGAGGACCCCTCAGGCCAACTTGAAGACCCCCTCATGCCAACTAAGGACCTCCTGACAGCCTTAGAGGACCCTCAGGCTGGCTGGGGGCACCGCAGGGCCTTCAGTCATTTTCTTAGATGGCCCGGTCAAATGCCTTAACATCCCCTGTTGCTTTAAGATGTTTCCAAGACTTAACTATTTCATTACTTAGTTAACTATTTGGACATTCTGCATGTTTCCAGACACTATTCTGTACCCTCACCTTGCAATTTCTTCCTGGAGTTGATCTGTCATCACGGTCATAGAATACTGTGCTGCCACACACTGCCATGTTCAACTATATGCAAACAACTACCATACCTTGATGATAGTTGTTTGCATATAGTTCAAACTTGACTTAACCCGCGCACTGCAGGGGGTTCACGCCGAACACAAACTGCAGGGGGGGGGGGGTGATTTCCGCCCCCCTGTGAGATCTAAAAAACTAAGCAATGAAGCGACAAGCGAAAAACGGCATTAGATAGCTCTAGGCAAGCTCTATCAAAAGTATTTCAGTCTTTTCTTGGATCAGGTCACAATAGAGGTCACCAGTGGTCACCAAAGGTCAGATTTTCTGTTTTAGGAACTCTTTTCAGAACCCCGATTATCTCAGAAACTATGTAGCCAGGAGCAAACGATTAGAGAAAGTAATAGATGGCATTGAAATTTGCACATCGCATGTAATGTCTCAAATTGAGTCTCAGATCATAGTTTTAGGCTCCAGAGGTCATGAAAGGTAAAAATACTGTTTAACCAAAACAGTTTTCGTGAATAGCATGAAACCTAACAAAATAGGGAAATCATTTTGACGCATCATGTTTTGTTTCTTGAGGCGCTTTTGAAAATAAACGGTGACTCTGGTAAGGTCAACTTCCAAAATTTGACTCAGGTCAGGTCATTTGGTGACCCAGGTGGTCAGTTGCATATGGGGCAACGCGCCAGACGAGACGAAAAGTGTGTCCAACTAATCGTCTCTATCTTTTTCTATGAAGAATGTTAATTAGCCATATTGCTGATGAACCTCAGATGACCTCAGATGACGCTTGTATAATCACTGAGCAACAATTGCACTTTGATCATCTAGAAGAACTAACATAGCAATGAATTCTGAAAGCATTAGCCTGATGCCAATGCACATTTTTCTGAAGGGAAGCATTTGGTTTATTTTCCCATCACTTATATGGGGAGGTAGGAAATTGACCTGACTTTGGTCATCGATACGAAATCCGAGATAAACGAATTGTAGGTAGCTGATATGTGTTATGAAATCCTGCAAAGTTTCAAACTTTCGGAAAAGACTGTGGCTTTGCACGAACGCAAACTTTTTGGAAGGTAGGTCTTTACATGGACTTGGTGCCTGACCTGAGATGGACTCAAGTCAAAATTCCAAAGTGTGGGTATTTGATGCACAAACAGGTGTACAAAATTTGGCGGCGCTGCGCCCGCGTTTTTCCGCTACCCTGAAAAACTGAGGGGGGGGGAATCACCCCTGCAGTGCGCGGGTTTTAACTGTCTGTCTGTTGTCTGCCTGTCGCTGTCTGTTTCAGGAAGTAAAAATTTGATAGTTAAATAACAATGCAAATTTTGATAAGCACCATGAAGTATTTTTATTCGCGCCCCGTCGCTCCGAATATCATCGTTTCAAAGTTGAGTTTTTCTCCGCCAAATGAGCTTGATTAGTCGCCACACTACGTAAAAAATGGCAGCGTTGTTGCAACTATGGGAAATGATATTTTTTTGCTCAAGCATTTGTCCAAATTTGTAATGTCAAAAAAAGGTCTTATTATGTCCTCAATTAAACTCACAAAAGGCATAAAGGAAAGGATTTTTTCCAAAGGGATTGAGGATTTTTCTGAATGATTTTTTGCTCTAATCATTGATGCAGTTTTCTCCAATAGAGTTTTTTGTATCATATTTTTTACATTGTTTTAAGGTACTCCCTGTACAGTGTTGTTTAACAATACGGAACTGTCTGACTTGCGCTGATTTGGCGCTCACGCTTGCCATTTAATCTAGTGGTGTGTGGAAATCGCAAAACGTCTTATGTTATTATGAAAATGAAATAAATGATAGGTTTTGTATTTGCGCTGCTTTGGTGAGCATAGAGGACAATTAAAAATAATATTGAGTCCCTTAGATTGTTTTAGTACGTTTTGGGGATATCATCCAAGAAGATGAAGTGTCCTTTAACGTTTTCCCATTCATGTCAAAGGGACCCACGGACAGATAATGGTCTTCAGTCTGCATGATCCAGTATTTGTTATGAATCTCTCAAGGTATGTTGTGGGCCCATTATACTTCCCAAGAGTCACTTTCATTATTTCCAGATTCCCTCTTTGAGTTGTCCAGGAATCCTGATAGGTTTTAAGTCCGCCAAAGGTTTTAAGTCCGCCAAAGCTGGTTTTGGAGTTTGGTAAGCATGTGAAGCAGAGCAGGCTTCAGTCTGTGCAGTGGGGAGATTTTCGTTTGTCGGTGGTGAATAATGCTGTAATTCTTGTGTTTTGTCTTGTAACACAATGTGTAAGCTAACTGCTGCCATTGTCACAGCAAGCCTCGCCCTCGACTACAATTTATTTGAAAGCATTAATGATGATATTTTTGCAGTCATATTTGGACCAGGCCTTGTGCTGGGGATATGAAGACAGCTGTCATGTATTCAAGTCCTACCTTATTCCCGAATGTGACGGCAAAAGTACGGGATGGGCGCCGACCAAGGAGGGTCAGCTAGATATGTATTATGAGCAAGCAGATTTCGGATACATCAAGAAGAAGATGAAGACAATGTTTCCTCTCTGCTCGCCCCTAGATGATGGCCTTGTAAGTACTTGCTATTCGTTGCGTCGCCACTGTCCATAAATGAAAACTGTTTGCTTCATCTGCCGATGCCGATTGTGATCTAGCACATGCTCTGCTCGTTCTGCTCAAACCACGACCAACGAGTTCTTGTATTCTTATCCAGACACTCACGCACGCAGTCACCCTTGCGCAGATGGGTGTCGTTTTCTATAGGCCTGATGGTGCCAAAGCCCTACCAATAATGCCACATTTTAACATTAGGCCTATAGCGTTGCGCGGTAAGACTGACTTTAAAATCTCTCAAGTTAGCATTGGAGCCCTACCCAATACCCATCATTTCCAGAAGACATCGCCGCTGCTTGTACACGTGTGTGACGTTCCAGTTGTGTCCACCAGGAAGCGTCCGCGCTCCACTGCACCTCCAAGATGGAGTTCTGTCGCGGCCGGCACGTGCGACTGGACTTCCGCGACCTCACCGAGCGGAGACACGAGCTGCTCCGCTACAAAATGGACGTCCTGAAGCCGGGCCAAATGTCCGCCCACTGCCGGTGAGCCGACGCTCATAAGACACTCGTGACGCACTGCGAACATCCTGGTGAAACCCTGGTAACACACTGATAGCACCCGGATACACCCTAATAATGGCCCGATACCATGCTGATAACACTGTGGTATTATATAAAACACTCGTGACGCACTGCGAACATCCTGGTGAAACCCTGGTAATACACTGACAGCACCCTGATACACCCTAATAATGGCCTGATGCCATGCAGCTGATAGCAATGTGGTATTATAATAACGCCCTACTTACGTCATATATCGGTGGCATTTGCGGCCGCCATAAAAGTGTCAACGTCGTCATTATCATCATCACCATGATTGTCACCCTGATAATATCATCTCATTTACCGCTGATACGCCCGCATGCAACCCACGTGTCCAACTCATATATTAATATACCATCTCCTGATGAGTAGATGACGATGCACAGTTTGATATTACACTGATATTTATTGTTGTATTGAAAGGAAACCGCCTTTACTTCGAAAGTCACTTTATTAAATTGCTTTGAATCTACTAATACGTGGTATTCGTACCTATCAATGTTGAATATGACATTTGTTTGTCTAAATTATCCAAATATATCTTCAAACGCAATTTATCAAATGCAGAATATTTAAAAAGCATAGACTCGCATGACGCATCTGCAATATGCTCTTGATTGTACAAGTGTCACAACAACAATATATTCGGCAGGAGAATCCTTAGAACCTTAGAACCAAACAGCGTATGCAGTAAGTGGTTTCTCGACATGGGGTTCACAACTGCTATGAATTACAACTGTAATGATTGCGTGACTGGTTCGCTGAATGTGACGCGATCTCCTGGGCCGCCACGGCAGAGTGGACCGCGATCGCCTGTCGTCAGAGCTCGAGTTCATGAGCGCGCTGCAGTCCTGGTCGCCGGAAATCCAGCACCTGGTGCAGTCGGACGCGCCTCTGGTCGCCGGCGCCGAGTGTGACAGAGTGGTCACCACGCCCACCTACATCATGAAGATAGACGCCTGTGAGTGTTACACATCTGTCTCGTCTCCGTGCGCGGGTCAAATGTGAGTCAGTTCAGCCATGCTATCTGGTAGAAGTCATCATGCACTCATATTCTAACATGTCATCTTATATTCTTCTTTGGGCAGTGCATGTTTTATCATATATATATAAGTACGTCATACTGTGAACTATCCATAGTACGAACTATCCAGTGCGGCTTTGCCTCATCCCTGTCAACCCTACAGCATTGCTGGCCCCGCTATCATTGGAGCAGCTGTGCTGACGCGGCGCCCCCTCTTTCTCTCTCCCTCCCGCCAGCGGTCAGCATGTACCACCACTTTTGCGACTTCTTCAACCTGTACGCGACACAGCACCTGAACGACTCGACGCACGGCGACCATCCTGGCTCCTTCTCCACCGACAAACAGATTCTCATCTGGGAGAACGTGCCCTACCGCTCCACGTTCGGACAGATGTTCGAGGCAAGTCTCGCGCCGCGGACAGGGAAAGCGGCTGTTTGTGAAGAGCGTCGTGATCGGATGATCTATGTTACCATCCTGTCTAGTTGATAACCGCCGGTAACCGTCGGTGACTGTGCGTTTTACTGTTCCTCGCCAGGTGTTTTCCAGTCTGGTATGTTACTGCCGGTAACTGCTTGTTACTGTTCTGTCGGTAACTGTGCGTGTCACTGTCCTCCGCCAGGTGTTCTCCAGCCGCCCCGTCTGGTCCCTCAATGAAGTAATCGGACAGCGGTCTCTCGAGGGACGTGTGTCTCGCGCTGCTGCCGCGCATATCTTCCGGCCTTTTTCTACAATACCCCGCGGTAGTCCGGCGCACTGCTGCGCTGCCCGCTCCCAGTCAGTGAGGCAGTCTTCTGCGCAGTACCTTGTTGTCCGGCCCGCCCTAAAACCCCCGCACACATCAGTGAGGCAGTCTTGTGTCCAAACCCGCTGACCCACAGCTGAGGCTTCAGTTTGTACGAAAAGTGCGAACTGGTGTCAGTTAGTAGCGTGTAACTGATACGGACCGGAATGTCGCGACGCATTTCAGCGGCTAATGTCGGAAAGTTAGCTTCAAAATTCGCTGTCTTGAGATTAAACTGTCGAAATTCGCTGTCTTGAGATGAAACAGAGCGCCGAAGTTGTGACATTTATCGTTGCCGTTATAGATTAGCGATTTGAATTTTGAGTTAGTTCAGCACTATGCTAACCCGTCCGCTCCGCTGGGTGATTACAGGTTGAGTGTTGGTGCAAGCCAGTGATAAGCAATTAGGGATTGATAACCCGTACTACCCGTGGCACACCCGTCGTACCTATAATACGTTTGTGTACCCGTCATACACCCGAGTCTCCTGGATGGTGTCTCGTATCTCCTGGATGGAAGTACCCTACCAGAAAAAAAAACTTCTCCCGCCCGTTCCTATGCAACGCGCAGTCTATGCGCTGCATCTCCGGGATGGAGGTATCCGCACCAAGCTCCAATTCAGCACGTGAATTAACTTGGACTGTGCGAACAGACAGACTTTCTTTAAATAGTAAGTTATACTTCCTAAATGGTTAATCAAATTGTGCAAGTTGGTAAACAACATCTGCTGAGACTTGGGAGACCGGCGTTATTGGTTAACGGTAGACGGCCTGGGGTTTCCTCGAGGGACATTACAGATAATAAACAACCTCTGCTTGAGACATGATGCTCGCCACTATCTGATAAGATGGAAGGCTTGTGGTTTCTCGTGTATAATCTGAACAATAATGAACATATCCTGTTACGATGGTTTGGCACACTTCGTCATACTCAGCAGTCTGCTGCCGTCTGCCGGTCATACTTAGCAGTCTGCTGCCGCCTGCCGGTCATACTTAGCAGTCTGCTGCCGCGTGCGAGTATGCTTGTTCACTCCAAACGCTGCGTGTTAGTGCTCCCTGCTCCCTGTGCGTGTGTTGACGACACCTGACCCCCCACCCCTCCCCTCCCGTCCGCCCCAGGTGCCGGGCTGCCGACAGAGTGGCCTGTTCCACGCGTTCCAGCGTCACGTGCTGCACCGTCTGGGTCTGCCGGCACGCCGCACCGTGCCCGACGACACGGTGCGCGTCGTCTGGATCTCCCGCCAGTCCCGTCACCGGCGCGTGCTCAACGAGGCGCGCATTCTGAAGGCGCTGCGACGAAAAAAGGGCGTCGAGGTGGTCAAGGTAGGGGCGAGGAAGAGCGGGCTGTGGGGGGGGGGGTGTTTTTCGGGGTGGGAGAGGAACGCTGGCACGAGTTTGTTTTGGCGCGAGTTTGGTGTCTTAGTTGATGGACAGGTACCTATAAAACTGAAAGTCATAGAAGTCAGGCACGGACATAGGGCATTCACGAGTGAAGTAGGCAATGTCAGTCTGGTTTTCTGGTGTTGATTTCTGTTCAGCGTTTTGAGATCCGTCCAGGTTACCCAGTCTGCCATTGTGGACACTTTCCAGCGTCTGCAGCTGGCACTGAATGAATGCCTCTGACTGGTCACACATGTTGGACGTGAACGACGTGCTCTGATGTCTGACCAACTTCTTCTCAGATGTCTGACCAACTACTTCTCAGATGTCTGACCAACTACTTCTCTGGTGTCTGACCAACTACTCTGCTATCTGACATACTACTTCTAGTCTGATGTCTGACCTACTACTTCTCAGATGTCTGACCAATTACTTATCTGATGTCTGACCACCTACTTCTCTGATGTCTGACCAACTACTTCTCTGATGTCTGACTACTTCTCTGATGTCTGACCTATTACTTATCTGATGTTTGACCAACTACTTATATGATGTCGGACCCACTACTTATAAATATCTTACAATCTACTCTGATGTCTGACCAACTACTTATCTGATATCTGACCTACTACTCATCTGATGTCTATTCACCTACTTATCTGATGTCTAACCGTGACAGAATCTGCGTCTATGTGACGTCAAATACAGCACGTATGCACCGCATGCCGTTATTTTAGAGCGCGTGTCGTCACCCGTATCTGCCCTGCCTCCCGTCTCTCTGTGTATTGTGTTTAGTCATACAAGGGCGGCGTCACCGCACCGCGAATGACTGCACCCGTCCTGGCCACTAAAAGTGACGGCATTTGTCGCCTGACAATACCCCTGTGCAGTTGACGTTCACACATGGCCGGCAGTTCACGCACCAGAACGCAGTTCCTCGACCAAGTGCAGTCTGGGTGTCTGCTCGACGTCTGGTTGCCTGCACGGCGCGCGCACTGCATCTCTGCTCTGCTGCCCGACTTGGGGCTCCGTGCTTGAGCTCTACACGGAAGGAACCCCGACTGCTACGGCCGACTTGGCGCGCTGCCGCGGCCTCTCCTACAGCAAGCTGCAGAAGCCGGGCTGCCACGTCCCAGAACAGAGGTGAAGAGAATCACAGCTGTGGGTGAGAGGTGTGGTTTGGTTCGTGGGGGGGGGGGTGGTTGACCGGGTTGAGCCTTGGTTGTGAGGATAAGTGTAGGGTTAAGGGTATAGCCGACTGAGCGAATTCGGAATGACTGCGTTGTGCAAATATATGTTCGTGTCTGTGTAACGGCTGCCTGGTGTCCAAAGACAGCATGAGGCGATATTTCTGTATTTTGTTTCCATCGACCATTACCCAGTGTTTGTACTCACTTCGCACTGACTGCTATTGTTTTTTATTTCCTCGGGCACTTAGATGTTGCTTTTCACATTTGTCCAGCCTGCTTAGTTCCGTTTTCTGCCACCAGGGCGAGCACCCGGAGCTCGGCGCCCACGAGAAGTTCACCAACTACACGCTAGATGTCTCTGAGACGGTGCGCCTCGTGATGGCGTCGGTAGCCCAGGTGCGGAAACACCCTAAGTACCGGAGCGCCAGGCAGGCGCACGAGGCGGTACAGCAACTGCACAGACAGCACAGAGACGAGCTGTGATGTGCCCGGGCGAACTGGTGACGTCAACCGGAACGAACTGAAGTGATGGCCTGGCGACAAGGTACCGTCAGAACGCCGAACTGTGATTGGCGGACGGAACTGTGACGTCAGCCATCCCGCTGTACCTGGGCGTGTCCCGTTTGACGCGGCGTCGTGCACGATTTCCTCTGCGGAATGAGTTGTTCTGCAGGGATAACGCCTCGGCTCTGCTCCCTGGCCGGGGGGGGGGGCCGGCCCTTCTCCCATTGTCCACTGCTACACCTGTTATGGTTGCGGTGGTAGTGAAAGGGGGCGGAGGCGATCTGGATTCGCCTCTGTGACGGGTTTGTCTTCCATGTCATGTAACACGTCTTCCAAGATCTCCGGTTCAGTCTGATCTCCGTGGTAGTTGAATCTCACGTTGCATCGCCGTGGGAAATAACTACTGGTAGTGCATCGGCTGCGTTGCTCCGGTCCAGCGTTCTTTCACTTCGGTAACCCGCCGAAGATGTTGATTTTCTATCCATGCTGGTCGACGTTGGTTTTCGATCTAGGTTATACGCTTCTCCTTTGATTTATTTATTCGTATTGTGTCTCGGTATTCATTCAGTTACAATCTTTTCGTTTCCCATTATTTATTACATAACTCATAATGTTTAAAATGTAATTGTTTTGGTGGTTACTTAATCGCAAATCATTCGTTAATATTTATAACTTAACTCGCCCCATTTTTGGCGGACGTTAGGGACATTGTCATCCACCTTATGTCGCATGATATTGCACAATCGCATTCATCCGTGGGTTATCGTTACATCGCCTATTATTTTGACATGTTGTTACTGGGCATACCCTTTTCGCTGGTTACTTGAAGAGTCAGTGGTGCCTTACTACACTAGCTTGTGCTTGAAGTTCAAACAGTTGAAGCTCGTCTTTGATAACTACACAGTTTGATGTCGGCTGCTGCAAGCGTCTTGAAATCGTGAATCGCGTTGTCATGGCAGCCTGGAGCTGATCCCGAGGGGGGACTGCAGAGGGGCGCGGCCTCCCCCAGGCGCCTGGGTCGCGGGGCCGGCCGTGATTTGGCCTCCCCCAAACCTCCCCGGCTTGGGGAGGCCAAAACACGGCCCGGCACCGCGACCCGGGCGCCTGGGGAGGCCGTGCCCCTCTGCAGTCCCGCCTCTGGATCCGCCAGCGACGGCAGCGCAGTTATACTCGCATTCCAGTCAGTACTTAAGCGGTCACGACTCGCTATGGTTTAACCGAACGTCTCTGTGGTCGTCATTCCCATGACTGCATTGGCCCTGATCGATGTGTCGCAAGCACAAGCGCAAGCGCCATAGCACCTAATGTTAGCACGACTCATCATTCTGCTTACAGTGGCCCGTGCTAACATTAGGTGCTATGGAGCTTGCGAACGTGCTTGCGACACATCGATCAGGGCCATTGCATGCGTTCTGCTTTAATACATACTGGCACTTGTCATGTACCTCTGTATAATTCATCACTGTTCACGCTGTGCGTGTGTTCAAATACATGGTTTCGGTATTGTTGCGTAGTTCAATCCGGCTACTGTGAATTCGTCTGATAACTGAATACACCTGTCTCGGATACCGTTCCGGCATGGACACCGTCAAGCCAGATCACCACCATGCGACAGATCCGTCTGCCCATGTAGCTCAGTTGGTGGAGCGTCGGGCTGGAAACCTGCCCATCCTGGCAGGGTGGGTTCGGGCCCCTGCGTCGTCCGGTGTTTGCCCCTGACCGGGGTGACCTGCGGTCGGTCGCGGCGGCCGATAACAGGTGAAGGTCGCGTGACGTTAGGGGGCTGGACCGACGCCGTTTATTCCATACATCAATTCGCGACTAACCGAAGGTTCGGACCATAGGTATCAAAACACTAAAGATGCATGGAGATATTCGTAAGGTACAATGACTGGGCGAGTATGATCTGGCGCCCCGCCGACCACCTACGACAGTCTTGGACGCTCCGGGAGAAACTCAGCCACCCTGACAAGCTTGTAACGGACTGTATTATTTGAAAGCACTATCATTTCATCACTAGTCCGGCACGGATGTCTGACAGTTCGCTGCCGCGTGCCCAGCAGTCGCCGCTGAGATACGTCGTCACAGACACGCGGTCCTCGCAGGTCACCGCGCGGCTGCCCCCGGTCCTCGCAGGTCACCGCGCTGCCCCCGGTGACCGGTGCCGGAGCCGCTCGGCCAGCTGCCGGGCGTGGTTGACGATCCTGCCGGTCGTCATCTCGCCCTCCTCCAGCTGCGTGATGATGTCCTCCACCGACGCCAGGTCGCCGTCTCTCTGAGGCTCATTACCCACTGTCAACACACCAGTCTCTCTGAGACTCAGTCCATTACACTGTCAACACCCATCCTCTTGATGACCAGTCATATACCCACTGTCACACCCAGTTCTCTCTGAGGACAGTCATTACCCATGTCACACCCAGTCCTCTCCTGAGGGAACCAAGTCATTACCACTACTAACACCCCATCCTCTCTGTGTGGACCAGTCCTGTCAACAACCCTAGGAATAGCCACCGTGAGCACCTTCCCTTGCTTAGCGTCAGGGACGGCAGCAGCATACCTCAGCCCCGACCAATACCCGCTATAGGCTTCCAGCCCCGACCCATACCCACCGTAGGCGTTGAGCAGCGCCCAGTAGACGGCCAGACGGGCCTCCCTGTGCGGCAGTGTCTGAAGCAGCCGCACCAGGGCCGCCACCTCGCCCGCCTTCGAGAGCCGGTTACAGTGCCGTTTCAGCCGGCCGTCGGTGAAGTGGGCGCCGCGACCCAGCGTCTGACCGGCGGAGCACATACAAGACAGACGGAGTCAGTGGCGGAGCACACACAAGACAGACGGAGTCAGTGGCGGAGCACACACAAGACGACAGAAGTCAGCGGTTCGGAGCCATGCACAAGACAGACTGAGTAAGTGGCGGAGCCACCACAAGAGACCGGAGTAGTGGCGAGCACACACAGACAGAGAGAGTCAGTGGCGGAGAACACACAGACAGACGGAGTTAGTGGCGGAGCACACACAAAGACAGACGGAGTCAGTGGGCGCGAGGCACCACAGACAGCGAAGTATGGCCACACACAAGACAGACGGAGTCCAGCAACACACAAGACGACGAGTCAGCGGCGGAGCACACAGCAGACAGACAGAGTCAGTGGCCGGAGCAACACCAATGACGGACGGAGTTAGTGGCGGAGCACACACAGACAGACCGGAGTCAGTGCGGAGCACACACAAAGACAGACGAAGTCAGTGGCGAGCACACACAAGACAGACGGAGTCAGCACACACAAGACAGAAGGAGTCAGCGGCGGCAGCACACACAAGACAGACAGAGTCATGCGGAGCAAAGCCAGACAGACGGAAGTTAGTGGCGGAGCACAGCACAGAGACAGACGGATCGTGGGGAGCACACACAGACAGACCGGAAGTTAGTGGCGGAGCAACACACAGACAGACGGAGTCAGTGGGGGGAGACACACAAGACAGAGGAGTCAGCGGCGGACATACACAAGACGACGAGTCAGCACACAACAAAGACGACGGAGTCAGCGGCGGAGCACACAATACAGACAGAGTCAGTGGCGGAGCCAACACAGACAGACGGAGTCAGTGGCGGAGCACACACAAAACAGACGGAGTCAGTGGCGGAGCACACACAAGACAGGCGGAGTCAGTGGCGGAGCACACCAGACAGACGGAGTCAGCACACACAAGACAGCACACGAGATCAGTGGCGGAGCACACACAAGATATGTCACGGAGTCAGCGGCGGAGCCACAAGAAGACGGAGTCATGTGGGCGGAGCTACACACAAGCAGACGAAGTCAGTGGCGGCACACACAAGACAGACGGGTCAGCACACACAAGACAGGCAGAGTCAGTGCGACACACACAAGCATAGACGGCAGTCAGCGGCGGAGTACACACAAGATAGGCGGAGTCAGCGGCGGAGCACACAAAGACAGCGGAGTCAGCGGCGGAGCACACACAAACAGGCGGAGTCAGCGGTGAGCACACAAAGATAGGCGGAGTCAGCGGCGGGAGCACACACAAGACAGGCGGATCAGCGGCGGAGCACACACAAGACAGACTAGAGTCAGCTGAACCGCGAGTTGTTGAGTGGAGGAGCGGTTTCTTCCCTGGTATCACCGCACAAAACGCGTCACGTCTGGGCTGCACGTCAATGTTACACCACAGTTCGTTTTAGAAACCCCGCACCGAGGTTCCGCGAAAAATTAGATCGCATCACTTCGCGTTGTCCTACTTTACAACTGCAGGTTAGGTGGGAGCGCGGGAAGAGTGCTGAGGATCGTTGGACGTTGGACGCGGACGCGGACGCGTCGTTGGACGTCGTTCATCGTTGGACGCGCTCAGTGAATCGCTGGGGTAATCCCCAGTGTATCGCTGGGATAATCCGGGAAACTCTACCCACCTGCATAATATTCCGCGCCTGAGAGACGTGGCCAGTCTCGGAGAGAGCCAGCGCCAGATCGTACTGTGCGGATTCCGGTCCGTGCAGCTCCGTCAGCTGAAACATGACAAACGATAGGCAACTTTACTCGCTGTAATATTCATCTGTAGGATATGACTCGCTTATTTATATTCATATTTCAGCTTGTGGAGTAAATTAGCTGACGGTACCTTCCAAGTATAATTGACCAGTAAGGAGGGTGACATTGAAGAGACGAACATCTGGACGTGTCTAGGCTGGGAAGGTTGGCTGCGCTCGGCGTAGAACTGGGCAGTTACTTTTACGCTAGCTGGATCAACTACAGCTGCTGCCATTTTTAAGCTCTCAGACCGGCTGCTGGCGGGGTTGTTGGAGCAGAATCGAGTCACGCGGAGCTGAGCGGACGTGCGAGCTTCCTCTTCGCGTCAGGATGCCGAGTCCCTCCGTCAGAAAGCACGGGTTGACAGACACACAGCGCCGCCGTCGGTCCTGTCCGTCGCGACAACATCCGGCTGAGACGGGTGTTATCAGCTCACAAGCAACGCCCCCTGCTGAGATTGAGGCGAGCTCCTCCCTGGCCGGAGACGGGTCCTCGGGGGTAGCGGTTCAGTTGGGCAGTGAGCGCGCAGCCCAGAGCAGCATCGTGCAGTGCCGAGCGGTGCTGCAGCACTCAGACAGCCATGCTACTCGCTCTGATCTTCCTACGCTCCGTGCTGACGTTCGGACCGGCCATCGCCCAGGAGACTCACGGTGTGAATTCGTTTCGCGAAGCTGTGATGGAGGAATGCCTGTCCAGCGCGCGTACCGCCGTCAACTAGAGTCAGTCCAGCAGCTGTCTGGCCGGCTGGAGTCGGTCCAGCAGCTGTCCGGTCAACTAGAGTCAGTCCAGAATGTGTCCGGCCGGCTGGAGTCGGACCAGCAACAGCTGTCTGCCCGGCTGTATTCGGACCAGCGGAAGCTGTCTTCCAGGCTGGATTCGGACCAGCAGCAGCTGTCGGCCCGGCTGGATTCGGACCACCAGCAGCTGTCTTCCAGGCTGAAGTCGGTCCAGCAGCAGCTGTCCGGCCGGCAAGAGTCGGTGCAGGAGCAGCTGTCTGCCCGGCTGGATTCGGACCAGCGGAAGCTGTCGGCACGGCTGGATTCGGACCAGCAGCAGCTGTCGGCCCGGCTGGAGTCGGTCCAGCAGCAGCTGTCGGTCCAGCTAGAGTCGGTCCAAAATGTGTCCGGCCGGCTGGAGTCGGACCAGCAGCAGCCGTCGGCCCGACTGGATATGATCCAGCAGCAGCTGTCGGCGCCACCGCCGCAGCAGCCCGAGCAGTGTCCGGCTGGCTGGAGTCGGTCCAGCAGCAGCTGTTTCCTGATCCCGGCATGGCTCAAGGCAGGATGGGAAGGAGCACTACCACGGCTGTGCGCTGCTGGACCCCCGCGCCCGGCTCGCCACCATCCACCGTGACACGAGCCAGCACGTGCAGACGCTGGTGGCGGCCAGCGGCAGTAGGGAGGTCTGGATCGGTCTGGTTCGTCTGACCGATGGTAACAAGTTTGAATGGATAGACGGCTCAACGCTGGACTACACTGACTGGGATCCAGGTGAACCCAACGTCAGCAGCGAACACTGCGGGGAGATGTACGGACCGCGCCACCGTTATACGGGATGGAATAACGCCGACTGTAACTTGGAATATCAGTTCCTGTGTGAGATCTTAGCTGCGTCGGCAGTGATGTGTCTTAGTGACGGCACATCTCGCTGGAAGAACAGCAAATGTACAGGCTTGACGACAATTTTGCTATCATATGTCTCAGTATGTTTTTAGCATTAGCGCGAGCGTGTGGTAAAAGGTTTTCAGTTCTCAGAGAATCAATGTTAAGTCAATTGGTGAAAGCTTTCAGCCCGCTGGGCATTTACATTTTACCCACGGTAATATATTTTATCCAGCTTTTTTACGCAGTTTCCATAACGGAGGTAGATATAAGTACGATAAAATGAATACCACACTTATTGGAGTATGTAACACCCCATGCGTCAGGTGGCGTTTTACGTTTGCTTACGATGCTTAGGCCGATATAATTTATTTAGGACCTCGGTCGTTGCTGGATTTCCCACCCTCGATCTTGGGTCTCGGGCGGAAAATCTAACAACGACCTCGGTCCTAAATCAATTATTGATCGGCCCCGTGTGGTATCTTATATAGCGTGATAGCAGATATAGCAGACCGAATGTCTGCTATTATCAAGACATGCATTTTGACGATATCGTTCGCTATTGTGTATCATATAGATTATCTAAGACGTTTTTTTATCAAAGCGTATGAGTTGAAAATACGTCATGGCTTATTGAACTGTGTATGCGTTCAAACACTTCCCTACAAAGAGTTTGGTATGAAGTAAAATAAACGATAACAAGATATTTTTCTTGTTTCCAGCCGCCGCGCTGCCCAGCCCACCGTACAACCGTCATTAAATCGGTATAGCATGCCAAGAACTCACAACACTAATTTACACTTCACTTTCTTCACTTAACATCCAACAAATTTCCAACAAATAATAATCCAGAAGTAAGCCATATGAGGAAACCCTGCACACAGTTACTGTTGTTACTACCTACTACCCACGCAACACCCCCAATTTCGAGCTCGGGGAGGTACGATTGATTGATTGATTATTGGGGTTTTAGGGCGCGTCGACAGCAAAGGTCACATTGCGCCCATCGGGGAGGTACGAGCACGCTATGATCCACCCGTGAAGTATACCTGCGAGCCGCGAGAGGCGACACCACACCACCTTTGTTCAGCTACAGCGGTCGAAAGACGACACGAAAGGACGCTACAGCGGTCGAAAGACGACACGAAAGGACGCTACAGCGGTCGAAAGACGACACGAAAGGACGCTCGACAACGACGCGTGAAAAAGCAAGTGCTTTTGCGATTTTGTCGCGGTGCTGGTGAAAATGCAGCCAGACCTGGAGCGCCAGCTCCACATCTGATAACCACGGGTGATGATGATGATGATGATTTGGGTTTAAGGGCGCCTCAACTATAAAGTTATGTGGCGCCCATAACCACGGGTGAGAGTATGACTATCCACTGACCTGCTCCACGCTGACCAGGATCTCTCGACCTTGACTGAACTGAATCAGCCTACACTTTCGGCTGTACGTACAATAGCCATCTTCGCAGCGGAATGAGTGAGAGGTACGAACAAAACGCACCAGCGACTGGACAGGGTTTGACATGTGGTGTCGATGTCTCCATGCCTTTCGTTGTGTCTGCGTGTGCCTCCGCGTGACTGTGTCTCGGCGTGCCTCATTGTGTTTGTGTATGTCTCAGTGTGTCTCAGTGTTCGGCGTTCCTCAGCGTGCCTCGGTGTGTATCGGTGTGTCTCGAAGTGTCTCGGTGTCTCAATGTGTCTTAGTGCGTCTCAATATGCCTCAATATGTCTCAGCGTGTATCGGTATATCTCGGTATGTCTCGGTATGTCTCGGTATGTCTCGGTATGTCTTGGTATGTCTCGGTATGTCTCGGTGTGTCTCGGAGTGTCTCGGTATGTCTTGGTATGTCTTGGTATGTCTCAGTGTGTCTCGGTATGTCTCGGTATGTCTCGGTATGTCTCGGTATGTCTCGGTGTTTGTTTGTTTATTGGGGTTTTCGGGCGCGCCGACAGCTAAGGTCAATTTGCGCCCATATGTCTCGGTGTGTCTTGGTATGTCTCAGTATGTCTCAGTGTGTCTCGGTATGTCTCAGTATGTCTCAGTATGTCTCAGCGTGTCTCAGTATGTCTCGGTGTGTCTCAGTGACTTAGGGCTTCAACACGCCGCGACTTCTCCGGCTGGCGACCTGGCGATCAGCACGGTCACCCCTCTCAGGGTTCCCACATCAGCCCCCATCAGCCTCACCAGGGTTCCCACATCAGCCCCCATCAGCCTCACCAGGGTCCACACATCACCCCTCTCAGGGTCCACACATCAGCCCCCATCACCCCATCAGTCCGCACCTGTCTGACAACGTCGTCCAGCAGTTGCTGTCTTCGTTCGGCATCCTCCAGCCGGGCTATCTCCAGCAGCAGGCCGTGGGAGTAGGCGGCCAACTGCTGGTCCTGAGCACAGCGGCTGAACTGGGAGACGGCGCCAGCCAGGTCACCACTGCCGGACACAGACACGGGACATGTGGGACACGGGACATGTGGGACACGGGACATGTGGGACGCAGACACGGGACATGTGGGATACAGACACGGGACATGTGGGACACGGGACATGTGGGACACGGGACATGTGGGACACAGACACGGGACATGTGGGACACGGGACATGTGGGACGCAGACACGGAACATTGGGATTACAGAATCGGAATGGTGGGACACGGAAACGTGGGACGCAGTACACGGACATGTTGGGACGCAGACACGGGACAGGGGACACAGACTACGTGGACAGATTGGGACGCAGTCATCGGGACATGTGGGATATCAGACACGGACATGTGGACACGTGGACATGTGGGAGCAACAACACGGGACTGTGGGACGCAGACACGTGGGAACATGTGGGATACAGACACGGGACCATGTGTGACACGGGACATGTGGACGCAGACACGGACATGTGGGCATCTAGACACGGGACATGTGGGATAAGACAGGGACAATGAGGGTACACGACACGGGACATGTGGGACACGGGACATGTGTGGACACAGACACGGGTACATGTGGGATACAGACCACGGGACCTGTGGGACACGCGACACGGGACATGTGGAACAGACACGTACGGACATTGGGACACGGGAATGTGGGATACAGATCACGGGAATGTGGACACAATAACGGACTATGGATAATACACGGGACATATGGGGAACACGGAACAATTGGGACACTGGACACGGGACATGTGGGACAACAGACACGGGGGACATGTGGGGACACAGACCACGGGACATGTGGGACACAGACACGGACAATGTGGGACACATACTACGGAACATGTGGGAGCAGAACAATGTGGGACAACGGGAACATGTGGGACACAGACACGGTGACATGTGGACACGGAATCAACGGGGACTGTGGGACACATACACGGGACATTGGAGCACATATACGGGACCATGTGGACACAGAACGGGACATGTGGGACTAACAGACCACGGGATCATGTGGACGTAGGCACGGGACATGTGGGAACCGGATTACGGACCTGTGGGACACAGACTACGGGACATGTTGGACGCAGGCACGGGATCAGTGGGACCCGGACCGGACATGTGGGACACAGACACGGGACATGTGGGACACGGACACGGGACATGTGGGACACAGACACGGGACATGTGGGACACAGACACGGGACATGTGGGACACGGATACGGGACATGAGGGACACAGACACGGGACATGTGGGACACAGACACCGGACATGTGGGACACATATACGGGACATGTGGGACACAGACACCGGACATGTGGGACACAGACACCGGACATGTGGGACACAGACACCGGACATGTGGGACACATACACGGGACATGTGGGACACGGAACATGTGGGACACGGAACATGTGGGACACGGAACATGTGGGACACAGACACGGGACATGTGGGACACGGACACGGGACATGTGGGACACAGACACGGGATATGTGGGACGCAGACACGGGATATGTGGGACACAGACACGGGACATGTGGGACACTCAGTGATACGGGACATGGGAGTGTGGAAATGTGAACAAACATAATCAACGATGATGAAGAATCATACGCAAACAATCAACGGCAATAATTGCATCATATTAGAAACAGCACAGCCTAGTGTCACAGCCGCGAAATAATAGACACCTAGTCAATAGAAGAAAACAAACTCACACGGTAAGTGTTTTGGCACAAATCCATGAATCAATCACCAGACGATTCATGCCAGTTAATCGCCGATTGCCAGTAAATCGCCATGACAATTTGGTGGCTGGAGGGCGTCACCACCCCTCACCTGACGATGTGAGCCCTGACCAGCTGTCCCCAGTGGTGGCTGATGGCGTTCACCTCCCCTCATCCTGACGATGTTGAGCCCTGACCAGACTTGTCCAGTGGTGGCTTGGAGGGCGTCCCACCCCCACTGACGATGTGAGCCCGACCAGTCTGTCCCCAGTGGTGGCTTGAGGGCGTCTATTCCCCACGCTGACGATGTGAGCCCTGACCAGCTTGTCCCCAGTGGTGGCCGAGGGCGTCACCTCCCTCTCACACTGACGATGTGGAGCCCTGACCAGCTGTCCCCAGTGGGTGGCTGGAGGGGCGGTCACAACCCTTCACCTGACGATGTGAGCCTCTGACCAGCTTGTCCCCAGTGGGTGGCTGCGAGGTGTGTCACCACCCCTCACCTGACTATGTGAGCCCTGACCAGCTTTCCCCAGTGGTGGCTGGAGGGCGTCACCACCCCTCACCTGACGATGTGAGCCCTGACAGCTGTCCCCAGGTGGTGGCTGGAGGGTGTTCACCTACCTCACCTATCTGATGTGAGCCCTGACCAGCTGTCCTCCCAGTGGGGCTGGAGGGCGTTCACCACCCCCCTCACTCTGACGATGTGAGCCCTGTACAGCTGTCCCACAGTGGTGGCTGGAGTGTGTCTCACCCTCATCCTGACGATGTGAGCCCGACCTAGCTGTCCCCAGTTGTGCTGGAGGGCGTCACTACCCCTCACCTGACGATGTAGCCCTGACAGCTGTCCCCAGTGGTGGCGAGGTGTCACTCACCCTCACCTGACGATGGTGAGCCCTGACCAGCTGTCCCTAGTGGTGCCCGGTAGGGCGTCCACCACGCTTCACTGACGATGTGAGCCCTGACCAGACTGTCCTTCCAGTGTGTGGCCGGAGGGCGTCACTCACCCCTCAACCTGACGATGTGAGCCCTGACCAGCTTGTCCCCAGTGGTGGCGGAGGGCGTCACCACCCCTCACCTGACGATGTGATAGCCCTGACCTTCTGTCCCTCATGGTGGCTGGAGGCGCACCACTCCTCACCTGACGATGTTGAGCCCCTGAACCAGCTGTCCCCAGTGGTGGCTGGAGGGCGTCACCACCCCTCACCTGCGATGTGAGCCCTGACCAGCTGTCCCATGTGGCTGGAAGGGTACCACCCTCACCTGACGATGTGAGCCCTGACCAGCTTCCCCAGTGGTGGCTGGAGGCGTCACCACCCCTCAACCTGACGATGTGAGCCTGACACACTGTCCCAGTGGTGGCTGGAGGCGTCATCTCCACCTCACCTGAACGATTTGTGGGCCTGACCAGTGTCCCAGTGGTGCTGGAGGGCGTCACCCACTCATCCTGACGATGTTGGAGCCCTGCCAGCTGTCCAAGTGGTGGCGCGAGCGTCACACCCCTCCACCGAACGATGTAGCCCTGATAGCTGTCCCCCAGTGGTGGCTGAGGGCGTCACCAGCCCTCACCTGACGATGTGAGCCCTGACCAGCTTTCCCAGTGGTGCTGGAGGCGTCACCACCCCTACCTGACGATGTGAGCCCTGACCAGCTGTCCCCAGTGGTGGCTGGAGGGCGTCACCACCCCTCACCTGACGATGTGGGCCCTGACCAGCTGTCCCCAGTGGTGGCTGGAGGGCGTCACCACCCCTCACCTGACGATGTGAGCCCTGACCAGCTGTCCCAGTGGTGCTGGCGGGCGTCACCACCCCTCACCTGACGATGTGAGCCCTGACCACTGTCCCCAGTGGTGGCTTGGAGGCGGTCCACCCCAACCTGACGATGTGGCCCTGATCAGCTTGTCCCCAGTGGTGGCTGGAGGGCGTACCACCCCTCACCTGACGATTGTGGGCCCTGACCAGCTGTCCCAGTTGGCTGGCGGAGGGCGTCACCTAACCCTCACCTGACGATGTGAGCCTGACAGCTGTCCGCCATTGGGGGGGTCTCTGGTTGTGGTGGCTGGAGGGCGTCACCACCCTCACCTGACGATGTGAGCCTGACCAGCTGTCCCAGTGGTGGCTGGAGGGCGTCATCTCCCTCACCTGAACGATGTGAGCCCTGACCAGCTGTCCCTGTGGCTGGGGGTGTCACCACCCCTCACCTGACGATGTGAAGCCCTGACCCACTGTCCCAGTGGTGGCTGGAGGGGCGTCATCTCCCCTCACCTGACGATGTGAGCCCTGACCAGCTGTCCCCAGTGGTGGCTGGAGGGCGTCACCACCCCTCTCCTCTCCAGCAGCTGCAGCAGACTGTCAGTGAGAGCAGAGTCGCCCCAGTCGGCGGCAGCCGCCAACAGCCGCCAGCAGCTCATGGAGAGCCGAGAGCGGTCCGACTCCGACTCCAGCTGCTCCAGCAGCGACAGCGCGTCTGACAGTGACGTCAGAGAGGGTGTCGTCAGAGAGCGAGAGAGAAATCAACCCTGTGTTCTGACCGTACACATTTCCGGCAGGCATCCCTGGCGGGCATCTACTCTACCGTAGTTCGGCAATGCACTCACACATTGATACTCCTGTTAACTCGTTGCTTCGGGAATCGGTAGAAAGCGCGTTTCTACCGATTCCCTGGATTCCCCGCGGGCATCGACGGGTCAGAACACGCCCCAAACATCCACCACCACACAGCAGCTGACAGTCACGTGTCATATGAACGTGTGATGTCACGCGCACTCCGTTCTTGAAGCACCGCAGGGCATATTTAATCACAAGCATATTATTTAGACATCAGCTGCTACAACAAAAGCTCACGCATTGGTCAGATAAGCGTCCACGCGAAGTCAGGCAATTAAAAGACATTGGCAGCTTTCACAGATCACCAAGAGCCGCCGGGCCGCCTTCCCGCGGGCGGCGGTCTGGCGGCGCTGCCGCCGGCGCCTCCCTCACCGTCGGAGTGTCCGCGCCGCACCAGCAGTGTGGCCAGGTCGACGCGTTTGAACTGGTCCAGGAAGCAGGCGGCGTCGTGCCGTCGCTCCAGGCGGCGTTTGTAGCTGAGCGCCTCCTCCAGCCTGCCGTGATAGACGTGCAGCGCCAGCAGGGCCGAGAGGAGGCCAGGGGTCAGCGGCTCGCCGCCGGGGTCGGAGACCGACACACGGGTCAGCTCCTGAGGGGAGATATAGGGGTCGTCAGTCGGGACGGTCAGCTGCGCCCGGAGACGGGGCAGGAAGCGGCATGGTCTAATTTGATAGTGAAGACAGATTAAATGTGTAAGGTGACAGAGGGCCACATGAAATCGTCAGGTGAGGCGATCGGGTGGGTCAATCGGTTGGGTCGATCGGGTGGGTCAATCGGGTGGGTCAATCGGGTGGGTCAATCGGGTGGGTCGATCGGGTGGGTCGATTGGGTGAGTTCAGTGACACCTCAGGCGTACCACAAACAGCAGATCTGACGTCAGTGTGAGAGTATCGGCAGCGGCTCCAGTCATAAGAGTGTCCGACCGCTGCGTCCACATGTTTTACCACCTGCTGTAGACCCCG
>VOPJ01007406.1:0-12227 GCA_014673585.1 Semibalanus balanoides
TAGCGGAAGAGCCGGCGGATCCTCTGCGCGTCTCCGCTGGTCAGCGTCTCCACGAAGCCGGCCACCTCGTCCGCCAGCTGCGGCGCCAGGATCCTTCGAGTCAGCTCGTTCTCCGCCGGCTCCGTGAACCAGAAGTCCTCCAGTCTGCCGCTCCGCATCGCGTGCTCCAGACGGCGCAGGGCGGCCACCGTGGCAGGCAGCAGACCGGCCTCCCGCCGCCCTCCGCGCTGCTCACAACCGTCCGCCCACCACCAGAACGCCGCCTGCTTCAGGTGGAACGACACCACGCCGAAGCGGTGGTACCAGTCGTGGGTGACGTGCAGGGTCTTCAGCAGGCGGGTGACGTCGCGTAGCAGCGGCGTCCTGCGCAGCAGGTTCAGCTCCAGCGCGGCCGCGTCCCCGCTGAACCGGCGCCGCTCGACTGCGCCAGGCTCGGCGGTATCCGAGATCGGACTGCTGTACAGGTGCCAGGAGGGCTGGTCGCCGCGCGGCACCTCCGTCGTGCCGCAGGGTCGCAGCGCCGCCGGTCGGAGCAGCGACTCCTGTGTCGGCGGCAACGGCAGCTTGGCGGGGAAGTCGATCTCGACGGTGACGCCGTCGGCGGCTGTCAGGTTGACTCCGGGGGCGCCCCGCGTGGCGTACACCACCGGGTGCAGCTCGGGCCGCTCCTCAGCCGCCGTCAGGAGGGCGAAGATCAGACACTCGATCGTCCACTGCTTGAAGCGGTGTGCGTCCAGGTAGCCGTCCTCGGTGATCATTTCGATCAGGTCCTCGGGCAGGTCGGCGCGCGCCGCCCCGGCCAGCAGTCGCACCGCGAAGCTGCCGTCACCACCGCGCTGCAGCTCAAACTGGCGCAGCGGCACCGCGTCAATCACCGTGTACATGTCGAAGTCGGCGGCGTTCGAGACGCGCGTGTCTTCGTACGCGCCGCCGGCGTGCTCCACGACGGCGCCGGCGAACAGCGGCGATATGCGGCGCAGGTGAGACGCTGCGGCGCCGACGAACTGCTCGGCCAGCGCGCGGTGGCGGCGGAAGGCGGCCTCTTGCGCGCCGGTGCGCTGCCAGGCCAGGACGCCGCGGAGGACCTGCTCGGCTGCGGAGTGGTGGACGGAGTCTGGGAGCTCCCCGGACACCGGGAGGTCGATATCGGTGTTGAGGGTTGAGAATGTGAGGAGGAGCATCGTTGCGGCGAGCGCCGCCACGGCTGCTGCCATCGTGGCGTAGTCTGCGTCCTGTTTACACCTGCCGGGTTAACACGGTGCCGAGTTAGAAAGCACCGGTGGGTCTCGTCTGACGTTGGCCATGATGGTTGTCTGGCGACCCAGACTGGCCGTGAGACGTCATGGCTGTGGTCTGCCTGACAACAGACAATCCATGCCTAAAATTAGGACAGCAGCTCGAGAGTGAAGCCAAGTCAACCGACCTTCACGCCGACAGCGGCGACGCGCGACCGGTTTTCAGTCTAAATCTATATCTGTTGTCAAGTAGACTTTCGCCTTTTTTTCCTGCTGTACTGGTGCCTTCGATTTTAATATAGTGAATAGTTATGACATTCATGGCAAAGATAAACCTGTATTACCTTTGCGAGATTCATGAACTTTGCGAGATTTGTCCGCCCCTGTAGCTCAGTGGGAGAGCGCTGGTCTTCTGACCTATCTCAGTAGTGGGCTAGACTTGCTGTTTCGAAGTCCGCTTCGGCGCCTCCGCACGTACATTTCGCTCTCCCGCACTCGGTGACTCGGGCCGTGGTCGGCCGGTTTTGGCAGCGGTCGCTATACTCAAGTAAGTGCCATGGGTGGGGCCGTGGCAGACGAGCGCCAACGTGGTGGCGGACGCGTGTACAGGTTATGTCGGCACGTAAAATCTTTCGTACTCTTAAAATTCTGACCGGCCAACAGGTTAATTGTCACGATCGGGTGGTTGAGTGTTGTCGGGCCAGGACACAAAGAACGCGAACATAACGTCCTCCATGCTTAGCGCGGGTCCTGACCTCGGAAAGCCATCCCTACAAAGCATTCGGACTAAATTACAAAAAAATGAACGATAGGAAACGACTGCGCAACGTCACGATGACAAGGGAAACCGGCAAATAATCTTGTCGGGTAACTGAGACTTAAATCCAAATCATCATCATGGGGTTCCGAAAATTTGAAATCATCAATAAAACACAAAGCATGCGTCAAAGTGTTCCGAAGTCTTAAATTGTTAAAAAAAATACTTTGATTTTGTTGAGGTTGAGGAACCATTTAACTTTCCGATCGATGAGACAGCTATGACGTAATCCAGGATGGACAGGACAGTAGGCCATTCTTATCCGTCTCCAGAGGTACCTACGAGCCACTCTCCTGGCATACGTTACGGTCTTGGCTGCCCCGCCTAGGTACGGATTTATTGGGACTGGCCTACTTGGCCGCAAATTGACCCAAGTTTGTGTCGGGCGCGTCCTTAAACAAGCTTCAATAAAACAAAATCAAATAGGGTAGGCCTACACGATTTACACGCGCACTTGTGAACGCTCTCCTCCCTGAGGCCATTCCGCCTCATCGGGCTCCTCTGTTAGAGCGGAGAAACATCTGCTAAGAGTCCATCCTCCATCTTCGGTACTCGGGTAACACCTTCTTACCTGAGTGCCTTTGCGGCCCCTCGCCTTGAGACGTCTCGTGGTCACGACTGAGATTCTGCGGCCTGTGTGGAGAACGTTTCGAGTCACGGACTTGTATGACCATGCAGGACCTTGATAGAGACAGTCTTCGGATCCACGACTGAGACCTCTCCGGTGTTCCCCGTGAACCTGTTTGCTGTGGTACTCGCGTCTTGTATACGCGAGAATCGCCCCATGTCCATAGTAGCGCAGTTATAACAGGCCGAAAAACTTGGCCTCCAAGTAGATAGAGAAAAGGGTCGATGGTAGGTTCGGTGCAGAGAATTGTGTGGTCTTCCGGCCGCTCTTGTGTTGCCTACGAACCGCCTCGGGTTTCTCAGTAAGGCTCACTGGCCGAGAACTGTTGTTTGATTGTGTGTTTGGCCTCATAACGAGAAAAGCCAACAACCGGAAGGTCAAATTTATGTCCCACGAGCCCTGTGGGAGGTCGCTGGACTTCTGGCCTGTCTTGGTAGTGGCCTCCCGGGTTTGAAGTTCGACTTCGAGAGCGCTCGCTATTTGCTCCTGACTGGGATGGCCTGCGGTCGGTGGCAGCGGTCGCACTCAAGGCCAGGCGAGTCAGTGAGCGGGGCGAACCGTGTCCAGGGCCCAATCTTAAGTCCCGGAGTTTTTGCAGGCCAGCGCATCAATATGCCGTATTTACCCATTCACGGTATTTGGTAAGACATCTTGGTAAGATTGGGCCCAGGTATGTCGGCACGTAAAACTTTGGTCTCTGAATTCTGCCGGCCAACAGGAATTGTGCGATCGGGTGGTGAGGTCAGGACCTGCGCAACAAGCTCTGCTTAGTGCGGGTCCTGACCTCGGAAAGCCATCCATTCAAAACATTCGGACTAAATGTAATAATAAAAAGGCCGGAGACATGCGATACGTTTACTGGTGGGGTTCTGTTCAGTTCAATGAGTCGACGAAACATTTATAATCGGACCGGCTGTGACTGCAGTATCCTCCAGATCACGATCAATGATATTTATGTTCGTAAGCTTCAAATGCTCTTAAAGTTTTGTTTTTGTATGTAATTTAGTTAATTTTCCTTTGATTGCTCGATTGATGGTGTCCGAGCATTTCGTGTTTCTGGAAGCGCAGGTTGTCGCATGAACCCTGAGCCCACCGTCGACCTCGTAATTCCAGCTCGCCGTCAGAATTTAGTGGCGAAGGTCCAAGGCACGGCCCATTCAGTCCCTGACGTCACGTGACCTGTTAACGGTCGCTGCCAACTACCGCAGGTGATCACGGTCAGGAGCACAAATGTTGAACTCCATGACGCCTCTGACCGACCTGTCAAGAGTCGATACACTTTCTGCCCGACGCTTCCAACAGAGCTACATGGGCGAACGATTACAGTAATCAAATATCCAGTTGCCGGAGGGTGCCCCCTGCGAAGATAGAACGATCGTTCCGGGGCAGGATATGGTCGGTGCCAGACGAGGCTGGCGTTTTGCCGACTTGGCGCAGCCGGGCGGTGGGCTTGGTCGGACGAGCCCCCACCCCCACCGTGCGGGGCGAGGCAGGGGAGGGGGGAGGTGGTCCGATGTGCATACGTCACAGCCGCCGGCGCTCTGCCAACAGGAGCGGACCGGACCCTGCCACCCGGTGGTAACGTGTTACCACGGAGCAGCGAGCACCGCCCGCCGCCTGCCGCGCCGGGCGGCCGGTATTCCAGTTACCGTGGGTCGGCCGGCACGGGGTTATCCCAGTCTGAGGTGACGAGCAGACATGCTTTGCATGACGCGCGGTGGTCATATCTTGCGTCAGACCTTCTCAGCGGGAACGGCTGGTGCGTTTTATTCACGATATACACCACTTAAATGCGACCTTTGTGGTGGCGCTATTATTTGATTAATGAATTAAACCAATTTTTGTATGGATTTGGATTGGTTCCAAGGATATGATAACGATAAGTACCGTTATTAAGCACTATGTAGAGCGTGTTTCGTGAACACTGACTCTACCATCTGATCGCGCGGTTCCTGTTCACTGTCAGAGTATCGGTTCCTGTTAACTGTCAGGTATCGGTTTACTGTTCAACTGGCAGAGTATCGGTTCTGTTCAAATGGCAGAGTATCGGTTCCTTTCACTTGGCATAGTAATCGGTTCCTGTTTATTCTGACAGAATATCGGTTCCTGTCTTCACTGGCAGATTTATCGGCTTCCTGTTACTGGCAGAGTCATCGGTTCCTGTTCACTGGCAGAGTATCGGTTCCTGTTCACTGGCAGAGTATCGGTTCCTGTTCACTGTCAGAGTATGGAGTTGAACGGTTGTTGTGCCAGCGTCGGCACATTCTAATGTATAAGCGTCTGATCTGTGAGATGTCAGCAATGGTGGTGTTTACTGTACTGCATTATGCATTTGGTCTTGTCGCTTCTGTTTATACATGTCGCCCTGAGCGCCGCTCATGGTCCCTGCGGTTCGCCGGTCAACAGCAGGCGCTAAGCCCCGCCCCTTGGATCATGCGCCATCACATGCAAGCGTCTTATGAATAATGAATGCCGCGATGCGCCACTTTATGTGCTATGTCATCCTGCGGTCGCTGTGGTTGCTCCGTACTAACCGCCGGCACCGCAGCCGACCGCAGCCATGTAACTTCATACCTGTCGCCACTGTAGCTCAGTGGGAGAGCGCTGGACTTCTGGCCTGTCTTGGTAGTGGCCTCCCGGGTTTGAGTCGCTTCGGCGCTCGCTATTTGCTCCTGACTGGGATGGCCTGCGGTCGGTGGAGCGGTCCGTTCTTCAAAGAAGATCATGTGAATGGTCATGAAGACGTGTCGCAGGGTTTCGGGCACTAAACTTTCGTCTCTAAATTCTGCCGGCCAACAGAAATTGCGCGATCGGGTGGTGAGGTCAGGATCTGCGTAACAAGCTCTGCTTAGCGCGAGTCTGACCTCGAAAATCTATCCATGCAAAACATTCGAACTCATTTTTTTTAAATCCTCACTTTGTGTTATCTGCCGCACTGCCGACCACTGCTGACCGCCGAGCTGCAGCCATCAGCACTGCGAGTGAATGGTACAACAACAGCACAACAGCCATGAACAGCACTGTGGACCGTATGCCGTGGCCCCTGAATATCTGTGAGTCCTGAGCTCCCCTCCTTCCGTCCGTCTCACAGAAGGTAGCTGAGAGGCAGGACCTTCAGCAGGTGATTGACTGAACATGTGACACGTCTTGACCTCTCCCTGTGTCCGCAGAAAGTGGCCGAGAAGCAGGGACTGCAGCAGGTGATGTGGCTGTACGGCGAGGATCATGAGATCACTGAGGTCGGCACGATGAACATCTTCTGCTACTTGGTGAACGAGGACGGCCAGCGGGAGCTGGTCACGCCGCCACTCGACGGCGTCATCCTGCCCGGCGTCACCCGGCGCAGCATCCTCGACCTCGCCAGCGAGTGGGGCGAGTTCCAGGTGACGGAGAGACGACTCACCATGGGAGAGTTCGTCAAGGCCTCCGAAGAGGGACGGGTGAGTTTCGTGAATCGCCGTCGGGAGAGGCGGGCTGGGTGGGAATGGAGATGTGCTAAAAGGGGAGACGAATGACGAGTGGTAATGCGAGTGAATGGTTATGTGTCTGACTTTTCACCGGCAACTGGCTAGTTGTAGATCGGAAAACTTGCGGGAGATTTGGTTTGTTTTGTGGTTCGTACCAAATAAGTATGTTGTGAAATCGTGTATTGCCAGGATGTCAATCACAGCAGTACAACCTAATGCCGATGCAAATATTCCAAACCATGTGCGCGTTACGTAACCCTGCGTCTTGCGAATCGTGTCTGCCGTTGTGCACTGTAATCGTGTCCCCGACCTGACTGCCGACTGACGGTGGCGCCTCTGGCGGCAGGTGCCTGGAGATGTTCGGCGCCGGCACCGCCTGCATCGTTTGCCCCGTGGAGCGTGTGCGCTACATGGAGCGCGACATCCACGTCCCGACGCCCGAGGGGGAGGAGTCGCTGACTCAGCGGATCCTCTCCACGCTCTCTGACATCCAGTACGGCCGCCTGGAGCATCCCTGGAGCGAACCGATCGACTGAGCAGCCATCTCCGACGGCAGCGACGGGGCGGCGACGGCTGGCCAGGCCACCCCGGCCAGCCCGGCGCGGCTCGGTCCGTAGGTATGTCCGGTAGGACGGTCTAGTCCTCCATCTTTCTTCCCAGCTCGGCAGATCAGAGAGGAGAATACCGGCGCGGTAGGTTGCGCTCAGTTGCTCCTGCTGTGGTAAATGGTAGGCCAAAGGCGGCCGCTAGGTTCCACCGCGGACGCGTGCTAGGTGGCGGCTGGCGGCTGTGAACGCAGCGACTGTTATGATTACGTGTTTAGACTTAGGAGAGAACAGCTCTGCAGAAAAATGTGCAATACTGGTGGGCGGCGGCGAAAGCGGGGAACGGGTTTGTGACAGGATCTGTGTTATGAGGTCGGATCCGAGCAGGGAAGGGGCGGGACAGCTCGCAGGGACGCGAGCTGGTCGGTCCTCGGGTATCGGTGGCAGCTCGCCACTGTGAACGACTAGATGTGAGTGAAATGATAACCAGTTATAACCGGTCGCTCAGAACTGTTGTAACGCCAATAACTATCAATCGCTGTTTTTTCTTGAACTCGACCTGGGGTGCCACTTAGATCGCAGCTGAGGATATTGATGATTATTTATAACTCTGCGATGGCCGCACTTTGTGGCGAAACTTCCATGGACATGTTTACCAGTGCCATTGTGAAAATGAGCCGACCGGCCAGCGATATCTCAAGAGAGGACTGTGAACAAACAGAATCGAAGCTGATGATCCTCTGCCAGTCCGAGTTTTGGATCGGCTTTTGTATAGTGTTTGAGTTGTAGACGTGATGTTTTATATTTCGTTTTAATGTGCGTCTTCTTTTGACCATGTTTTATCCCGGTACGGTTCACGATTGATGTGGCAGCAAGGGTCATGCTTTAGATGGCTTGGTGTACAGAACCTTGCAGACTTAGACGGTAGATTCTAACGGCTTTTAGGACGACCAAAGCGTGAATACCAACGCGCCAAGCGCTGCGTCGAACCAATGACAATACAGCTGTGCAATGTTTGACATCAGGTAGAGAGAAGTCGCTTTAGTTTCATCCCGGAGTAAGGCGTTTCTCTTGGCAGGAGAAGTGGTTAGATTTTATGTCAGTAAGAGCTACCGCTAGCGAACGTAGTTTGTGCAGGGCCTTACCGCATTGTCTTTAATGGGTCTGTTCCCGTGACACCTCCAACTTGCTCCAACTGCCTATAACATACTCCAACTTCCTCTGGTCGTTCCTGTAGCTGCTCCAAGTTGCTCATCGAACTTCGCCCGAAACCCCCTCTTAACTCCTCCATCCTGCTCCCGAAATTGAGGTGGGACAACCGGAGGAGGTTGGAGGAGTACTTTTATGGCGCGGCTGATACATTTTGTAATATCAACAGATACTTAACCTTCGACGCAAACAGCTGATAACTCCTCCGATCATTCCCGTGGCGGCTCCCACAACGCTGCTCCCACTTGCTCTAAACTCCTCCCGGAAGGCGCCACTGAAACAGACCCAATGCCTCCGTCCTAGTCGAGTGTTGGCCCGCCGGTGTCGCCACCCGAGCAGACCGCACACTAGACGTTCCAGCAGCGCTCGCCAGGTGGCAGGAGGTACTCGGTATCTGTGTATGCTTACAGTGTGCAAGTAGTGAGCGATTCGTCATTACGTCTTTAGTTCCATGTACAGGAGAAGACATTGTGGCCGTCCCCTAAGTGAGGCTGTCATTGTGTAGTGCCACGCCCGGAACAAACGACTTGATGACTAGATTTGGGTGGCATCACATTGAGCCCGTTCCCGTGGCGCCTCTAACTTCATCAACGTTGCTCAAACTGCCAGCTCAGAGCTTTTCGTTCGGTAAGCTCTGTGTTATTGGATACGACTGGAGCGAGTTTGAGGCTGAGCAACTTCGAGGAAGTTGGAGGAGGTTAGAGGTGCGACGGGAACAGGCCCATTGTAACTGAATGGAGAGGGAGCAGGCGTGAGTACTAATCCGTGGTGTATGGTAGATCGTGACTAGAACTTAATAAACGCAATCTCACAATCGCAGCTTTCCTATCCGGGCGGCTCAGTCGATAGAGCGTTGGGCTCGGAATCCATGGGTCCCGGGTTCGAGTCTGGCTACTGGCGAGCGCCTATTCGCTCCCCCGTTTGGGTCCAGCCGTGAGACCCCCCCTCGCGCGAGACTATGATTAATGACGGCGTTCGTATCGTGGTGACGCGCCGCAACACCCACCTCCCGAGCTGCATTCACGGCGTGTTCCGGCCGCGCCCGCTCGACATGCGCGGGTCGGCCTTTTCAGAGGCCCCGCGAAGGATCTGGACCCCGGTCCCCGGCACAGGAAGCAAGTATCTTACCACACTGCGACAGATTGCCAGTTGCCGCGCCCTGCCGAACTGCGTTCGACACAGAACGCGAGGCGCGCTTTCAGCTCCGTGTATTACCATCTCAGCCTGAATCGCGCCGAGGCCGCGGCAGTCGCGAACCACTGACCCGGCTCTGCCACACGCTCACGAACTAGCTGGCCTTCTCCGACACCTCTGTCGCACGCCCGGGCCAAAGTCGCCGTTTGATTGTCACAGAAGACGCTCCATTCTCTCACACACAGCGGGCGCGTCTCGGCTCGTTACCCTCTGCTGTCCAGACGCAGAGCCCCAGCACACACCAGCACACACGCCAGCACACCTACAGCACAGTACCACGGCCGAGCCAGCGCAGCGGGGGTGCCGTGGTGACATTATGGCACGCGCCGGCCAACAAGTAATCTGACAAGCTACCTAGTAATCAACACGCACACAATCGAAAGCGTGCAAACGCTAAAATAAGCCCTGAATTCAAACACAGATTATAATGATTGTTCATAGGTTGACATGCAATACTTGCTCAGCTAAAACACACAATGCAAATCGACTAAGAACTTGACGTAATACGCATCTGTACAGAGAACGATGTTGGCCTGTAAAATACACGTGCACTCATGAGATAGCTACTCAGACCTATTGGCTATTGTATAATGTAAATGTAGTCGCACCGCACCGTGGCGACGTTTTAATATGTATATATCTGGTAACTGATCACTCATTTAGGGCACACAACTCTCGGGAAGACGCACCGAAACGGCGCATATTACTCACGAATGAAAACACGGGTAATGGGGACTGGGGAGTGTACAACTATCAGCATAAACTAAAATCGGGATCACGGGCAAGAAAACAACCGAACAATGTTGTACTAGGTTTCTGAACAGCTCGACACCATTCAAGACCCTAAAGCTAAGTCGAAAAGAAGAACATTCAAGCGGCAGCGCAGTAGCGCAAGGCAGCAACAACGCGATAAAAGCACTTAGGCGTGCCACTGTGCCAACATTAAAGCAGCGACACGTCCGATCCCCACTGCCGGCAGACGGCCGCGTGCAGGCGTCCAAAATGTGCGATATATTAGAGCGATAGCAGTTCGGCGAGCGGAAGCCCTAATATCTAGAGGCAGCGGGGCGTCGATATGTCGTAAAATCTGGACGCAGGAACAGTTAGTAACCCGGCGCTGGAAAGCGGTTCGGTGACGGGGCGGCGGCGGAAGCGAGCGAGCGACGCGTCGCCGTGAAGCGACTGGCACGCCACCTACCGACCACGGATACCCGACCCGACCCGATCCGGCCCGGGCCGGCTGAAGTCGGAGTGGAGAGGGGTCAGATGAGGCCGGCCCGCCTCGGAGCCACGTGAGCCTGTCCGCCGCAGAGCAGGTGCCGCCTCGGAGCGCGCTCAGACCCAGACGCCGTGCGGGTTCTTGCTGGTGGGCACGGCGCTCTCCAGCTGGCGCGGAGACCCGATCAGCTGCCGACTGAGGCCAGACTTGGCCGGGCCTGCGACACAGTCACAGACGGTCAGCTCAGTCGCCAGGGCATGTCACGGCATAACGTAGGCCTGCGGCTCACCACTAAGGTCTAACCACAGCAGCGGTACAAATGCAGCATCACATCCGACGGCAGGCGTACAACAGCATGAGAATAGGTGTAACGCAATCCAAACCATCCATATACTGGTAAATGGCTATATCAGGGGCGAGCTGCAGTCATACAAATATTGTCGTTGTTGTTGTTGTTGATTTAGGCTTTAGGGCGCCGTAACTACTGAGGTTATGTGGCGCCCATATACAAATATTGTCAACATACTATTGCTGGCCGAGCCCTCCCGCTACTCGCACCCACCTCCAATCTGCGGTGACCTTTGCCATCCCTCGGCTACCGCTTCCCATCTGTGGTGACCTTTGCCATCCCTCGGCTACCGCTTCCCCCTCTGGTGACCTTTTGCCATCCCTCGGCTACGCTTCCCATCTGTGGTTGACCTTTGCCATCCTCGGCTACCGCTTCCCACCTCTGGTGGACCTTTGCCATCCCTCGGCTACCGATTCCCATATCTGGTGACCTTTGCCATCCCTCGGCTACCGCTTCCCCATCTGTGGTGACCTTTGGCCTCCCTCGCTACCGCTTCCCATCTGTGGTGACCTTTGCCATCCTCGGCTACGCGCTTCCCACCTCTGTGACCTTTGCCATCCCTCGGCACTACCGCTTCCCACTCTGGTGAACCTTTGCCATCCGCTACGGCTACGCTTCCCATCTGTGTGACTTGCCATCCCTCGGCTACCCTCCATCGTGGGTGACCTTTGCCATCCCTCGGCTACGCTCCCACCTCTGTGACCCTTTGCATCCCTCGGCTAACCGCTCCCATCTGTGGTGACTGTTGCCATCCCTCGGCTACCGCTTTCCACCTCTGGTGACCTTTGCCATCTCGGCTACCCTTCCGTCTGTGGTGACCTTTGTCATCCCCGGCTACCGCCTTCCCACTCTGGTGACCTTTGCCATCCCTCGGTTACCGCTTACCATCTCTGTGACCTATTGGCCATCCCTCGGCTACCGCTCCCACTCCTGGTAACCTGTTGGCCATCCCTCGGCTACGCCTTCCCATCTCTGGTGACCTTTGCCATCCCTCGGCTACCGCTTCCCATCTGTGGTGACCTTTGCCATCCCTCGGCTACCGCTTCCCACCTCTGGTGACCTTTGCCATCCCTCGGCTACCGCTTCCCACCTCTGGTGACCTTTGCCATCCCTCGGCTACCGCTTCCCATCTGTGGTGACCTTTGTGGTGACCTTTGCCATCCCTCGGCTACCGCTTCCCATCTGTGGTGACCTTTGTCCATCCCTCGGCTTACCGCTTCCCATCCTCTGGTGACCTTTGCCATCCCTCGGCTACCGCTTCCCATCTGTGGTGACCTTTGCCATCCCTCGGCCTCTCACCTTCCGTGACTTTAGCCAGCTCCTCGGCTCCTGCCATCCGCAGACTCTCCAGGTTCACCGTCTTCAGCTCCTCGAGCAGCTGCTCGACGCGCCGCTGCCTCGCCAGCAGCTGCTCCCCCAGCTGGCTGATCTGGGTCTCGAGCGCGGCCCGCTCGCTCTCGGTGCGCTCCGACTGCTCCTGCAGGCCGGCCAGCTGCGCGGCCAGCTCCTCCAGCTGCTGCTGCGTCAGCTGCGCCTCGTGTTCACTGCGCTCCTTCTCAGACTT
>VOPJ01007407.1:0-40919 GCA_014673585.1 Semibalanus balanoides
GTATTGCGCGTCTCGCTACGGTTATTGGTTCAGAAGATAACGAGGGGGCAGAATCTGCCCCTCCCAGCGGGCCGCGTTTGGCTGGATACCCCAGCGGGGCGCGGATTAACACAGGCCGCCGACTGCCTTTGTAAGTGCCAATATGACCGACGTCATTAGACCAGTCTGCCGGTGAATGCACCTTACATCTCTATAGAGTTCAGTAGTATTTATATATATAATCATACCAAGACGACAAAAGCATCACCAGGTTAGGCCAGGTTTGGTAATGACATTACGACTGCGCTGCTCTGAGACGCTCGTTAAAAAGGCTGTGCGTCATAGGGAGGAAAGAGTCGGTGACAATGTGAAAAAGGCTGCACGACACAGCGACGGACAGAATAGTAAGATTGCCTCCCCTGGCTGCACCCCTCAACATGGACATCCGGGACGCTATTGAATCCTTTGACGCTGCTGCAATTATTTGAACTGACGCTGCTGCAATTATCCGAAATGAAAACTACCTACGCCACTGCTCCAGTACTCATAGCTAAATGAGCGGGCCCGGCTGCGCCTGGCATTCACCGAGCACCGTGTGACAGCGCCAGACCGGGAATACAGATGAGAACGCTACAATGCACGCAAACGTCTTCAATCTTTTCATACTAATTCAATATTGCGTACAAAGTATCTATATAGGACTGTAGCTTGTTGTAATACCCCGCGACCGGCATGCCCTCGCCAACAATACGTATTCAGCGAAGTTCGGTTTTTAGAATATCCTAATTAAAGCACGCGCTTAATAACTTTGATAGTTTTGAGCGAAAGTAGAAGACTCGTGGAACAAACTATACATAAATTGCATTTTTTTAGAATGCAAAGAATTAATGTAGCATTAGGTACTATAAATTTTAGACAATATCTATTATAATTTTCAAGTTATTGAGAAAATTCCCCAGCGGCGCGCGGGTTAACCTGATGGGTGCTGAGGTACCTGATACCTATTCAACAGACACGCTTTGCTAATGGTGAGAAGTAGATTCTGCCCCCTTGCTATCTGCAAAAAAAAACGCAGCGAGACGCACAAGGCGGCAATCGAAAGTTTTAAATGAGACGCATCCAAAGCATACGTGATATTTACCAAATTGGGTCACGTGTCAGGTTACGGTCAGGTCAAAGGTAAAAAATATATGTTTGAGTTTTTGGGCCACACTTTCCATACAAAGCCTTACATTATAACTATTATCGCAAAAAGCTATCTAAAAAGGTAAAACGCATCTCCCGTTTCAGCCAAATGATTTGTATGCAAATTTCAAGGTCAGGTCGCAAAAGGTCACTTCTTGCAAGAGGTCTACAAAAGTCATGCGACACCTGTTTTATGGGTTATTTTACACGTATAGTACGATAGTAGCAGCCATTTGAACAACTTAACACCATATAAAGTCAAGGTCACGTCACATTCCAATTCAAATTTGAAATTGATTAGCATAAATATCAAAAAACATATTTCTAGACCAGTAATTTTTTTTCTAAAAAATATAGCGGTAGCATTCAATTATCTGTATCTGGTCACTTAATTATGCCCGGGTAGGGCATAATTATGCCACCCGGTCACTGCGTGACCGGGTAGGGAGGAGGTACGCCCCCCCCCCCTTGGCGTTTCGCCTCTAATTTAGCTAGAGCTTCGATTCAAAAACGAGTGTGCTGCTTGTGACGAGTCACGAGAGGGGAAGCCGTTGCCACCAGATTTCAATGTCCTGGGTCAATAGGTGACCTCTGAAGTCTGACCCAAATGTCATCAAATAAAAATGTGTGAAAATTGAACACTGATCGAGCCAAAATGGTGAGAAAAAAAAACATCTTAGTAGCCGTTTTCACGATGGATTATTTTGCACGAAATGTTTTAAAACATCTTAAGCACTGGCGGATCCAGAAAGTGTGATTTTGACAGTTTGGGGGGGGGGGGAAAAATCCCAAAAATTATCGCATAATTCTGAAATAACTCATCGATTTCGCTTGCTTATGTATCAATAACTGATTTAAAACAAACTTTCTCTAGTAAAAGTTGCTTAGTTTTACGACAAACTCCCAGGAATGTGTCAAAATTGCGGGTGCCGATTTTGGGTGGTTGGGGGGGGCATGGCCCCTTTGGCCCCCTGGATCCGCCCTTGATCTTAAAGATTTTGAAATGTTTTAGTATGAAAGCTTAGTATACGATATATTTGCCAAGAAAAATAAGTTAACTGATTTAGGCGATATTATTCATTATTCAAAAGTTATTGAAACATGAAATGAGCTCTTTACAAAGATTATGATACAAAATTGTTCGTTTCTAAAGAACATATGCGTCTAGAGTCCGTTTGTTCAGTTAAGCATATCGTCATTAGTCATATTAGTCACTCAATCTGGCAGCGTCATGGATCACAGTCTGCCTTCACATGGCGCAATAATGCGCTAGAAACGATTTGCTGGAGGCGAGTCCATTATGAGTCAGGGGAGATCGCTTTGTTGAGCGACCAATAGCGTGCCCGAGACCGATATGTTTCAAGATGTTCTGAAAAGTGTCAGTAGTGAAGATCAACTATCAACAGCTACCTATACATAATTAATCTGCTAATTACCACCAACCGCATTTTGTAACCCACATATTCTTACCAACATATTACAAAATTCGGAGAGACATTTCAAGACAAAAATCGCTTGCAAAAGTTGCGTAGTTAAGGAAAGAATACGTATACTAAAATTTGCATACTAAAACATTTCAAAACATCTTAAGATGTTTTAAAACATTTCGCGCAAAATAATGTACCATGAAAACGGCTAATATGCTTAATAGATGTCAAATACTAAATCAGCGTCACAAAAGTTACTATAACCTGTCAAATTGTATGAAGGTCATGTCAGCAGTCAGGTCATCTGAGGTCAGTGACCTCGGTTGAATTGTGGAAGCGCATGACCCCAGTGGAACATATAAATATGTAAAATGAATCCCAGCTATGAAATCAGGTCACATGTTGTCCTAGTAGGGTAGAGTGGGGCAAAGCGCCCATAGCGGGTAAAACGCCACCATCATATTTCGTAAAAACCATTTGACATTTTCAGCAAATCTGTATGCTGGTTTTGAAGAACATTGGAGAACTTTGCTTACATGCCATTTTCTGGAGCGCTAGCTCTGTTGCTGAGATTTTGCGGCGAGGGATAAGTGTTTTGTCAAATATTTTTACGTTTTTTTGAGGTTTTCCGTTGCTTCTGCTTAACTTTGTGGGATTCCCTGTATGAGGGTTGTGAAATCATGTTATGGCAAAGTATTGGTGTGAAGATTCATTTGGACCAAAATTTGTTAGTATACAATTGTGGCGGAATGCTAGGGAAACCAGAACGTAGTCAATGAGCTGTGAGGGGTAAAACGCCCATTTACAGCTTTTTTACTTTTTTATTATGGCTGCTAGTTCAACATATTACCTACTCGGTATAAATATTTATGTAGTGTGCTGTTTATATTACAGCCAACTACTTAAAGCATAGTTTTTCATGGGTGCCTAAACCCAAGCCCAGCCCAGTCGAAGCCCATGAACACCAAGCCCAGACTCAGACCAGACCCATTCAAATTCATATTATTGAGGCCCATGCCCGGTCCGGCCCATCCGTATTAAGCAGATAACTATTTTCTCAAAATGTACAACCATTATCCTAACATAATAGCCGTTTTCACGATGGATTATTTTGCGCGAAATGTTTTAAAACATCTTAAGATGTTTTTAAATGTTTTAGTATGAAAGTTTTAGTATACTTATTCTTTCCTTAACTACACAACTTTTGAGAGTGATTTTTGTCTTGAAATGTCTCTCAGAATTTTGTAATATATTGGTAAGAATATAGTATGTTAACAAATTGCGGGTTTGGTGGTAATTAATTAGCAAGACAATCATGTATAGTGTAGTGGAAATCGATATATAATAAGGTAACAGCAAAACAACCAATACACACCTGTAACTGCGTATGCTACTGTTACTAACGAAAGGTTACTCTCTTTCTCTCCACAGAGGGTCACTGCCAAGTGCTAATTGTGAAAGTTATGTGTGTCACTGAGGACAAACCCTATATGTAGCTTGTTAAATGATTAATGTCAAGCACATCTTGTTGCACATTGCAAGTGAGGAGAGTGGCGACAACGAAAGCTGTGGCATTGCCGCTGTTGCCCGGCAACCTGGAAAGAGTACGTTCCACCAACATTTTCTAGTCATCTTGTGTAATTTTGGTTGTCATATCTGGTATATCTTTAGTTGCTGTAATCATGAAAGTGAATTGGGAAACCTTTGTATTCAGAGCTAATACGATGGTGTTTGTTAAAGCATTTAAAGCATGGTAGTTTTCGCTCAGCGTCCTTAACATTTAAACAAGTTTATTTCGACTACTTGGTTTTTGAATGGTTGTGCGAGTCTGGATGGACTGTGTGCGAAGTTGCGCGTATGATGTGTTTTATAACGCTTTCTGTTTCGGTGTAACTGGCAGGTTTTTTACGGGTACCGTACGGTACGACGGTACCTGCTGCCACACGCACTTGCTGACGAGACCAAATAGATGTAGAGACGATGAACATGCCTTTTTCTACCCCGCCCTGATCCATTGCGTCCCAGTAGTACAAAACAAACTGATGGCAGTATCGTATGCCGCATCAAGTAAAACTCTTCCTACAATGCCGTACATAACCTTCATATTAACATGTCATCCCGTAGAACTATGCTTATCACCAATATTGTTCCCGATGTTATCTATATTTAGAGCTGTCTCTATCTCATTTTAACACAACCTTTTAACAAGTGTCAACACAGCCATGTTTGAGAGTGGTGAACCGGCTGATCGGACCCGCGGCCTCACTTCCCTTCGTGGTAGGGAAGTGAGGCCTTCACTTCCCTTCCATCACACTCACTGAAGAGGGAAGACAATTTCAGATTGATACAAAAGGAAAGAAGTATCACAAGTGCCTGAAAGAACTGAAGAAGATAGGAGTCGACATTGTCAGTAGGCTGGAAGGGACAGAGGAGGATGAAGGAGACGAAACGCTAACAGAAGCATACATCCAATGGAAGAGAACGTACGTCGACTTCATTCAAACAGAAAAGCGAGCTACAAGTATTTCCTACTTGAACAGTGATCGCAACAACATACAACAAGGCACCAAGTGGTGTTAACAGAAATCAACCTGATGAAGGCAAAGATGGAACCAAGCTGGAACCTAACCCAGAAAGGCACTCGAGGACGACATTAATCTCCATGCAGATCTGCCAGAAGCTCCGTTCGATCCAAGATAAGCCTCCTGCGTCCTTGAAGAAGCCCAGAGGAAGGTGAAGTGAAGGCCAAAGCATCTGAGTGAGAAGCGACTGGCAATCGAACGTCAACGGCAAGAACTTGAGTGGCAAATGCAGGAGCTTGAAGTCGAGACTGAGCGTGACATTCTCGAAGCGAAGAAGGAAGCACTTCTTAAGTTCGAAGAGGAAGAAGGAATCTGTGTACCAGTGCCTCTTGAATCGAAAGTCGCTCCACGGAGAAGGAAGAGAGCCAATCAACAAACCATGACTTCTTCAACGACGAATGGCTGCATAGGAGCTGAGGCAGAAGAGTCGCCACTTTGACCCAAGTACTAACGACGTGCTCTCCAGTCTTGTGAATGTACTTGCAGAACAGAATAAGCAGAGCCGACTTCCTCTCATCGAGCCAGATGTCTTCTCTGGAAGCATCGAGGACTTCCCAATCTGGGTGAAGGCCTTCGAGACGTACGTAGAACATCGCACAGCGTGCCCGGTAGAACGTCTGCATTTTCTCAGCAGATACACTGAAGGGGAGGCCCGCAGCGCCATCTCTGGATTCTTACATCTGAGGACAGGCGATGCGTATCTGAAAGCCAAGGAAAAGCTCATCGCCCGATACGGCAACGATTACCTCGTGGCCAACAGCTACACCAGACGACTCAGGGAATGGCCTGCGATAAGATCCGGGGACAGCAGAGGACTTCAAAAGCTTGCTGACTTCCTGGAGCACTGCCTCATGGCTTCTACCGCCATCACTGGTATGAAGACCTTGGACGATCCACACACCATTCAGCTGGTACTCAGAAAGCTCCCAGTATACATAGCAGATAGGTGGAAGCGACTCGTGGATGCGAGTGTCTACGGACCGACCCCACGGTACCCTTCGTTCGAGCAGTTCGTCCAGCTCGTGTCCACAGAAGCACGCATCGCCGGCGGCCCAGTGAGCGTGCAGCTTGAAGACGAGAGCCCGCAGGCAAGAGGATCAAAGAATGCAAGAGGCAGAGCGCATACGTTTGCGTCCAGCACCGAGAAAACGACATGTGAAACATGTGGACACCGGAGTGAAGAACGTCCAACTCCAGCAGTCAGCACTGGAAGAACCAGACGCTCATGTGTCATCTGTGGCGACGATCACGCTGTAATCTTCTGCAGGAAGTTCAGCGCGATGGAACTGGAGGACAGAAAGCGAGTCGTCAAAGAAGCCGGCTAATGCAGAAGGCTGTTTAAAAGCCTGGTCCATGTGGCGATGACTGCCGCAAAGGGCTAAGTGTGACTAAGTGCTCCAAAGGCCATCCAACGCTGTTGCAGTGATGAGCCCTGCTGAAGTAAAGAGAGGCATGGATGCTTGCAGCCCCGTCCAGTCGGAGAGACAACAGTCTGCAAGCGGCGAAACACAAGCAAAGGCATCTTCACTACGCTCTACAGTCCAGGACGCTCAAGCCAGCAGCACATCGCACTGCCACACGATGATAGTTCCGGTAAAGCTGTATCGCAGAGACCGTCCGGAGCACGAACTCGTCACCTACGCGCTACTCGATCCACAGTCCGATGCCAGTTTCGTAACCGACTTTATCTGTGCACCTCCAACCGGAGAGCTCTGAAGTTGAGTGGGAGCTGAGCACGAATGAACGGGAACAAGACATTGAAGTGCCTGTCAGCATCTGGATTGGTCATAGAGAGTCTGGAAAACGGCTCAACAGTGGATCTCCCGACACTCTACTCACGGCAGGAGATCCCAGCAGACCGCGAGCTGATTCCCAGACAGGAGACGTTCTCAAGTGGACCCCACCTCGCCAGTAGCTGACAAGATGCCGGAGTACCACGCCAGCGCAGACATCGGCCTGCTTCTCGGAGTGAACTGCCCGCGCGTCATCAAACCTAGGGAAGTCATCCCGGGAGACGAAGACGACCCGTGGGCCGTGCGAACTCTGCTCGGCTGGGGTATCGTTGGGCTAATCAGCAAGGATGCGCCGAAGGCATGCTTCTACGTCGGTACTGGCCAGGAGCGCAAGAAGCTGTGCCATTTCGCGTACAGAACCCGCGTCAAGGAAGCCAGTCTGCGGCAGATGCAAGAAGTCTTCGACAGCGGCTTCTTTGACAACAAGCAAGATAAGGCGATGTCACAGGAAGACGTCAGGTTTGTCAGGAAGATGACAGATGGCATGCACCAGGTGGGAGGAGGCCCCACTCGAAGCACCGCTACTCTGAAAGACGAAGGCCTCCTACCGAACAACAGAAACCTCGCAGAAGCTCGACTGTCTCAGCTGAAGAGAAGGCTCCTGCGAGACGACAAGCTCCGTGAAGACTACAAGGGCTTCATGAACGAGCTACTCTCTAAGGGATATGCAGAACCTGTTCCTGATGATGAGAGAGGTCAGCAAGACGGCGCGGCCAACTACGTACCTCATCATGGAGTATATCACCAGAAGAAAGGAAAACTAAGGGTCGTTTTCGACTGCAGCGCTCTCTACAAAGACGACTGTCTGAACAGCCATCTGCTTCAAGGCCCAGACGTCACAAACAACCTCCCACCCGGCATCTCCTACGCTTCAGAGAAGGTCCTGTGGCCTTCAGCGGGGACATTGAAGGAAATGTTCGCACGGTTGCGTGTCAAACCCAGAAGCATCGAACTTCTCCGGTTCCTGTGGTGGAGCGATGGAGACATCGACAGCGAGCCACTGGAGTACCGCATGTGCACTCACCTCTTCGGAGCCACAAGCTCGCCAGCAGTCGCACTTTTCGCTCTGAAGAAGACAGCCGAAACGTACGGAGAGGAGTTCTTGCCGGAAGCTGCGTCCTTCGTGGAGAAAAACTTCTACATCGACGATGGAGTGACCTCGACAAAGACACCAGAAGACGCTGTGCAGCTGATACAAGACTCAGTGAACCTCTGTTCGATGGGAGGTTTCAAGCTGCACAAGTTTGTCTGTAACGATGAAGGCGTTCTGAGGAAACTGCCCGTGTACAGTTTGTCACAGAGCACTCGATGCACTGCACGAAGGAAACTGCCGCTTCCTCGCGACGCCGTGTTGGGCGTCAGACTGGAGACAGACAGTGACTCACTGTGCATCGACGTGAGTCTGCCTAACAAGCCGACGACCAGAAGGGGGCATTCTGTCTTCCGTAACGATACGATCTAAACGACCCTCTCGGGTTCATAAGCCCATGCATCTGGTGGCCAAGAACATCCTTAAGAGGCTGTGCGTGACGAGTATGGCTGGGACGACACGATCTCGGAAAGACATGCAGCGAGAATGGCGCTCTGGGAAGGAAGACATCGAACTGGAGTTCTACCTTGAAGATCCCTCGCTGCTACCTGACGGCAGACTTCGGTGAAGTGGAGAAGTACGAGCTGCATCACTTCTCAGATGCGAGCTTCGACGGGTGCGGACAGTGCTCGTATCTGAGGACCATCTACAAAGGTGAGAAGATCACCAGCACGTTGATCATGTCCAAGGCCAAGGTCACACCCGTGAGAGCAGTCACGATCCCGCGACTTGAACTGGTAGGTGCTCTCATGTCAGTAAGAGTAAGCTGCTTCCTGACGGACGAGCTGTCGATCGGGAGCTACGACGAGTACTTTTGGACCGACAGTCGTGCTGTCCTTGGCTACGTACGTAACGAGACGAGACGCTTCCATGTATTCGTTGCAAACAGGGTGCAAGAAATCCGTCAGCACACAGAAACCTCACCAGTGGCGGTACATCGAGTCCAAGTGCAACCCAGCAGACCTGGCGTCCCGCGGAGCGAGCGCACAAGAGCTGCTCAACAACAGCCTCTGGTGGCACGGTCCACCTCTTCTCACAGCGGAAGTCGACATTCCGGACACGGAACAGGAGTTCAACATCGCAAGTGAAGACCCCGAAGTGAAACTGTTTCATTCGAACAGCGACGACGCAGACAAGACACAGCAGGCCAAACCGAAGAATGAAAGGAGCGAAGAATCCGGAAGTGAAGCAAATCCCGATGAAGCCAAGTGGTCAGCTGCGTGAAGTTCAAGCCAGCGAAAGACTGGACGAAGAGACGCATATGGCACCAGGGCCAGCCGAGAACTATCGTCGCTTGCAAAGCGTCTGGAGTACTTCTCGAACTGGGCATCGAGCGAGGAAATCTGTGGCTTTATGCAGCGCTACAAGGTCATTCTGGCAAGTAAAACGAGTTCGAACCTACGTGTGACTGTGCAAACGCTTATGTGCCGGAGAGGAGGAGTGACAGTGAACGATCTGCATCAAGCAGAACAGGAGATCCTGAAATCTGTACAACAAGAGGCGTTTGAAGAAGAATATACCCTTCTGAAGTCACTGCAAGATGGAGAAGATGATGAAGAAAAGGGAAGCAAGAAGGGCAAAGCAAGAAAGAATGAAGAAAGGAAGGGAAAGTGTGTCAAGAGACGAAGCGCTCTTTACAAGCTGGACTCATTTCTACGGGAGGACGGACTGATCTGCGTCGGTGGGCGAATGAAGAATAGTACGCTGCCAAAAGAAGTAGCCCACCCGGTGATCCTCCCGAGGAAGAGTCACGTGACAGAGCTGATCGCTGAAGAATTGTCACGAACAGGACATTGCACGCAGGACGTGGCTCAACATTGAACGAGCTTCGAGCAGCTGGATATTGGGTCATCGGTGGCCGATCTGCTGTAAGTAGCTACATACTCAGCTGCGTCACCTGTAAGAAGCTTCGTGGAAAACCGCAAGAACAGAAAATGGCGGATCTACCACCAGAGAGAACGGAGCCAGCAGAACCGTTCAGTCATTGTGGAGTCGACTGTTTCGGTCCGTTCTACATCAAGGAGCGGAGAAGTGAAGTTAAGCGCTGGGGCATCCTCTTCACTTGCCTGGCGTCCCGTGCCATACATCTCGAGTCAGTGAACTCACTCTCTGCAGACTCCTTCCTCAACGCGTTTAGACGCTTCGTCGGTCGAAGAGGACCAGTTCGGAGGCTGTTCTGCGACAATGGAACAAACTTTGTTGGTGGAAAGAACATGTTGCAAGAGGCGCTGAAGGAGGAGGATCACGTTCGCATCAGGGGTGAACTCCTTAAAAGGGACTGCGATTGGTTCGAGTTCAAGTTTAATGTTCCAATGGCGAGTTCGATGGGAGGCGTTTGGGAACGCATGATCAGAAGTGTGAGATCCGCTCTCACTCCCCTCATCGTGACGCACGGACACACGATGGACGACGAGCTGTTCCGAACACTGCTGACGGAATGTGAGGCGATCGTCAACAGTCGTCCCATCTCGTACTTCAGCGGAGCATCTGATGATACACTCCTACCCTTGAGCCCCAATCAAATACTAACATTGAAAAGTAGAGTAGCTGTACCTTATCCCGGTAGTTTCTCCCAGTCCGATCTCTACGTGCGTCAGCGCTGGAGGCGTGTCCAGTTCCTGGCGGATCAGTTCTGGCGTCGCTGGAGGCGGGACTTCCTGCCGACACTGCAGGAGCGGCAGAAGTGGGTCCACCGCCGTCCGGACCTGCAGCCTGGAGACGTCGTCACGGTTGTCGACGACGGCGAACAGCGCTCGCGATGGCCACTGGGTCGCATAGTGAACGTATACCCGAGCGCGGATGGTCTGATTCGTAAAGTGTGCGTGCGAATCGGGTCCGCAAGCTACGACCGACCAGTGAATCGTGTGATTCTGATAATGCGTCAGCCGAGTGGATTCCCAGACGGGGAGCCACGAGCACAGTGACGATGATAATCCATGCGCTAGACGGGGAAGCCAACGAGGCCACAGTGAATGGTGATAGTGGTGGCCAGACGGAGACCGCGAAGGCCCCGGTGCGGTGACGCGGCCAGCTGTGAGCCAGATCGGAGTCCGCGGATTCGGCGAACGAGCGAGCGGCAGTGCGCGGGATCGGTTAGGGCGACTCTTCGCGTGTTCGAGCGATACGCGAAAGACTTGCAGATGCACTGGCGCCTGAACTAGTGGCGAAGACGGTATATGTTAGCTACTTAGGTTAAGCACTAGCAGCTGTGCGCTGAGCGCGAGTCAGCAGACTCAGTGCAATGCTGGTGGATACCGTTATTGTCAAGTAGTGGTCGGCTCTCCGGCTACTTCTCAGAAGATGAATGATTTATTTGTCGTGAACTGTGTGAGACTTGAGGGAAATTTGTTACACACAAATTTGGGGGAGGCCAATGAGAGCGCGTGAGCGAGCGGTTACTTAACGAAAAGGTTACTTTCTTTCTCGTCCACAGAGGGTCACTGCACAAGTGGCAAATGTGAAAGTTATGTGGTGTCAACTGAGGAACAACCCTATAATGTAGCCGTTAACTGATTTAATGTCAGCACACTGTTGCACATTGCAAGTGAGAAGAGTGGCGACAAACGAAGCTGTGCATGCGTCTGTTACCACCCGCAATACCTGGAAAGAAGTACGTTCACATTTCTAGTCATCTGTGTTAATTTGGTTGTCATATCTGGTCATATCTTTAGTTGCTGTAATCATGAAGTGAATTGGGAAACCTTTGTTTCAGAGCTAATACGATGGTGGTTGTTAAAGCCAATTTAAGCATGTCAGTTTCGCCTCGCTCCTTAACAATTTAACAAGTTATTTTCGAAACTACTTGGTTTTGAAATGGTTGTGCAGTCGGATGTACTGTTTGCGAAGTTGCGCGTATGATGTGTTTTATAACGCTTCTGTTTTCGTGTAACCTGGCAGGTTTTTAACCGGTACCTCGGTACGACTGGTACTGCTGCCCACGCACTGCTGACGAAGACCAAATAGATTAGAGACGATGACAAATGCTTTTTCTACCCCCATCCATTGCGTCCAGTAGTACAAACAAACTGATGGCAGTATCGGATGCCGCATCATGTACACCGGCGCGGTGGTTGAAAGAATGATGGCGCGGTGGTTCAAAGAACACTTAATGATTTGCGCCACGTAGCGGTGAATTTTTTTGCTTTATTTTGGTAGTGCCCTTGGTGCCCCAGCGCGGTGGTGCCCTTTACGGAGAGCAACGCGGTGGTTCCTCTTCATGCAAAGCAAAAATTGCGCGTCGCGTAGCGGCGCGGAATTTTTTGCTTTATTTTGGTGTTGCCTCCGGTGTCCCTGGTGGACCTGGTGCCCCGGCGCGGTGGTGCCCCTTTACGGCCTAAGAGGGGTCATGACCCCCGTGACCCCCCTTGGATCAGCTTCAAATTCACGCCATCATGTGGCAAGGTAAAGTCATTTGTCGGCTATAAGGTTCAATACTCCAAAACGTTCTAGCTTACAAAGAATAGGAACAGCAGGGCATGATACACGTTACGAGCATGCTCCGAAAAATGGAGGTACCCCGCGCCAAGGCTAAAGAAGACCCCACGCTTTCTAAGCCTGACACGTGCCTCATGGGCAAAATCCAGCTTGCCTCCACATCACAAATTAAATTCATACATTTGCCTAACTATTGTGAAATAAAAAAATAAAACGCACGCAATTTTGCTATGCCGCTCTATTAATATGCATTTGACGTTGGCAATGATCCAGTAACCTTATAAATGACGAAGCATAGCCTGAATCGCCTCGCATTGCAACATTTATAATTTAGTTATCCAGGTTACGGTGAATCGGATGTCTTATTCACAGACACTAACTTTTCCACAACTTGGACGAGGAAGTGGGTCAAATCCGGGGAGAAATCTGTAATTTGTGGATTTTAATGGTACTTTAACCCGCGCCCGACTGGGCCTCTGCATTTCCTTCGCCCGACTGGGGGGGGGTTTGAACACCCCCCTCTAACTCGGCCCATGGCACGTAGACCAAAACAAAAGAACATGTTACGAACCGTTATCAAAATATTTCGAAAACTATTTCAGACTTTTTTTCGCATCACGTCAAAACTCAGGTCACTAGAGGTCATCGAAGGTCAATTTTCCAAGTTTAGGACATCGCTCCGAAACCCCCAAAATATCTCGGAAAATCTATCTAGAAAACAAACGTTAAAAAAAACTATCCGCTAGCCCATTGAAATTTGCAATCGCATGGTGTCCTCAAAATTGAACCTCAGGTCAATAGTTTTAGGCTCTAGAGGTCATTAAAGTAAAAAAAAAATATTTTGGCAAAAAATATTTTCCGTAAATAACCTTTTTTTCTTACCTACAAAGATAACGCCATACTGTTTACGTCATCGTGTTGTTTCGTCCAAGGCGCTTTGAAAATATGTCAAATTTTGATCATGTTAAGTCACTTGAAAAAATGACCTCAGGTCAGGTCAAGTGGTGACCCAAGTAAAGTCATGTTGATACAGTAAGATGTGTCTGACGAGAACAAACACAATGGTGAAAAAGTTGCAGTTCTCTATCTTCCATTATTGGCCGAGTTATTGGAGGAAAAGGTGTTGGTGACCCTCGGAATGACCTCAGATGACCCCGTTATGTTCCCGATGCAAAAACCTGTACTGGATCATACATAATCATATGATAACATCATTTAGACAGAAATGGACTGATATCGTCGACAAAGAAAGCATTTGATTATTTCTCCATTGACTTATAATGGGGAGATCGCAAAATTGACCCGACCCTAAGGTCACCGATACAAAAAATACAAGATAAACATTTTGTAGATACTAATGACTTAATTAATCCTGAAGTTTAATATCGATCCCTAAAACTGTAAGTTATGGGCACGACCGCAAACCGTTTTTGTAGGTGGGGTCACTTGACCTGAACCTGGTGACCTGACCTGACCTACACGAAACTTGAATTTTCGCAAAATGTCCGGAAAGTCAGTGAATAGTTATGCCAAATTTGGCGGCGCTACGCGCCGCAGTTTTTTCGTTATCTTGATAAAACATGAGGGGGTGTTCAAACACCCCCCCAGTGGGGCGCGGGTTAAGCGACTTTTCCCAGCTAAGCCCCCCCCCCAACATTTTTTAAGAAGCTACGCCCCTGATCCTCACAGTTAATATGAGGTACTTTGTAATATTATTACGATACAAAACGTTAATAAAATATATTTTGTCACTATGTCATCAAAAATCAGTGTCAACATTCCATGTTACCAGAGTTTCTTTAACTAGCTCGTCACAAAACGATCGTACCTGATAAAGCCAACGAGGCAGGCGAGCATCATCAGCGTGAGGATGACGGCGTGACTGGTGTCGGCCAGAAAGATGGCCAGTCCCCGGTGTCCCTCCTTGTTGACTAGCACGAAGAACAACACCAGGCAAATGATGATTGCCACCAGCACCAGTAGGCCACCGAACAGACCCTTGGAGGCGCCGATACAGTCCACCTGTTGGCCAGACCAGAACTTAGTCCACCAGACCAGAACACAATTATTCTGTCGACTGCACCTTTTTTCATCCAATTTAAAACAAATAAAAATGAATTTAAAACAGGTAAAGTTCATTTTAAAGCACGTACAATTAATTTGAAAACAAATGAAATTCAAATTAAAACTAGTTAAGTTATAATCACCGATTTTAGGATTCTTATTTTTAACTGACCTCTCCTTGATATATTACAAATACTTTTTCAAAATGAATATATTTTAAATATAAGAAACGAACTGGGACTGGGACTTGGACGAGAGCAAAGCAGCGCCGGTCAAACAATGAGGTCAAAATCAAAATCAGCTTATCTTGCAACTTTTTCCGACAGTCAAAGGACTTTGTTCTGAAGTAGCCAGCCCCAGTCAAAAGATCAACACAGCCCTTCAACAGGGCCAGGGTGTGGGAACCACCCTCAACCTCAACCAACTCCCAAATGACAGACTTTACTCAGATGTCACCAGGGGCCCCCAGACTCAGAGTCAGCCGCCCACTTTGGCAACCCAGCAAACTCGGGCGCAGGCCAGGTGACAGCCAATATAGAACAATTGTGAGACAGGAAGTAAGAGAGATTCAAGAAAGAGAAAAACGTCGGTTTTCACTCGTCATCAAGGGTTTGGCTTCAACCACTTCTACTGGTGCTACGTCTGAGTTTGGTGACTTGTCATCTACCATGATGGGCACCCGCATTACTTTAACAAACTTGGTGAAAATCCCTCCAACAACCACGCCACTATGGCGTGCACAATCTTGGATATCGAAGAGAGAAACTTGTTCTAGACAAAGCACAAGGCATCTGAAAGGGATTCAAATAAATGACACATTAATCGTAGGAGAAGATCTCACATACTGCACAGAGGATGGAACTCAAAGAAAGGCGGGCAAACGTCGTACGACATGTTTTCATCGCAAGTCCTCAAGGTCAGAGTCTATGAGGTTAACGAGTGCAAAGGCGTAAGGATTCGTCACGTGACCGGTGCCTCAGCGTCACTCCTGTGTTGCAATTGTCTCCGTCGGGATCCTCCAGGCTCCAAGAATCGCACGTACGAGCTGGGTTCCCCGTGTAATTGCTTTAACGTATGGTGAGTTAAGAGTTGTGTTGTAGTCAGTGCTTTTTTCTGTATACTCTATCTATTTAGATACTAAAAGGGTCAAGTTTGAATATCAATCATTGACCCTGGTATGGATAGAGGGAGAGCGAGAATCATCAGAGTATTTTTATCGCCCACATTCGCGATAGGTTCTCACCTGTCTAATACTTTTTCACCAGACGGTCTAAACCACAGATGGGAATATCGCACGCGTATCGGATTAGAGTGGTTTAAGTGGAGGTGGTACATGATAACTGTCACGAGATATCCAACAAACCTTCAAGCATGCTGGGACGTCATACTTATCTGTTGATTATATGCATATAAAGTGGTCTTAGCTCAGGAGCTCAACCAGGGACTCCGTCCTAACATATTACTAGAAGAGGGGGTAAACACCCATCACGGCTCCGCCCCCTTGCCCTTGCAAAAGCGATATTCAATGCAAGTTTTGTCACTGATATCCAGCATAACGCAGTTTCCCCCCCACCAAGGTCAGCAGCCCACTGCCCCCATTTTTTTTTTCTTCTTCGACGAAGTCCCCACCAGGGTGTAGTCAACATTTTTCGACAGACAGTGCAGATCCGGTGGGGCGGGGCGTTACAGGGGGCCTGAGAGGGCCCCATGGGCGTCGAAAGACGGGGGGGGGTTCAGGGGAAACGCGTCCCCACAAAACATTTTTCAATGCTTGTCACTCCGATATGACCAGGTTCGTAACTCATTTATGCTGTTATTCACACTATCGCGGTATGCATGGAAGAATCGACCTTTCAAATTCCATTGCTCCAGTCCACCTGTGCGGCAAAAATTGTCGATAGGTTGGCGACGCCCTTGGAGGGCCCATTCCAGGCCTGGGAGGGCCCATGCCAGGCCTGAGAGGGCCTTGTTGTTGTTGTTGTTGTTGGCTCTCCTTGGGTCGACCACTGAACTCTATAGAGATGGAAGGCGCATTGGCCGGAATACTTGTCTAATGACGGCGGCACATATTGGTGATCAACAAGACAGTCGGCGTACTGTTTAAAAGGATGGGCGGAATTATGTACTTGGGCACTATATGTCACTTCTCGAGTGTACATAGACAATATGTTACAAATATTATAGTTTTAGAGCGATACGCTTAATATTGATTCGTAGAGCTAATATTGAACTACCTAACCTATAAACTATATGTTTCCAAATTGAGATATAGTTCAAGAAGTCGATAATCTAGTGACTTCCTCATTTATAATTTATTAGCACACTGATAAACTAGTTCGCCTATAATTATTACTTAATTCAGATTTGGAACATTGTGGTGGTAGCCATTTTGCGGCTACCTCAACACGTTAGTGCCAGATCATCAATATTATTGGGCAAAATTTCAGCACCTGGGTAGGCCCCGGCCCGCACCTATCCTCTAACCACAGGCCCGCCAGACTGCATACTTCATTGACACAACGCTAATACCATTGACCGCCGTCATTAGACAACTCGGCCAATGGGGTCGCAGCGGCATAGCTACCCTGTGGGGTCGACCTACGGCCAACCGTAACCCGAAGGAGACAAAATATTATATTAAAATAATTATGTTGAATTTTCAGCCACAGGCTATTGTTAAACCGATTACAGCCTGTAAACGACGATTACAGACTGTCAAAAAAATCACAGTTTGACCACATATGACCTGATTTTAACCTTTTATGGTGTCAGATTGTTAAAATGGCTTCTACTATCGAATAACACGTGTTAAAAAACTTCAAAACATATGTCGCGTGACTTTCGTAGACCTCTTGCCATCAGTGACCTTTAATCACCCGATATTTACCTTGAACTTTGCTTAAAATTTCACTTTTGCTTAATGCTGTAGTTTCATTATACCTTTGAGAGCACTTTGTAAGGCTCAAATAGTGTGCATCTAGAGGCTTTGGATAGAGAAGAGTATGGGCCTAAAAACTAAAAAATATCTCGCAATTTTGAGCTTTTACCTGACCTTTGGAGACATGTGAACCCTGTATGCTCCGAAAAATTTCACCGCATGTTTTGGTGCGGTATTATTGTGAGTAATGAGACCTTCGATTGCCGTATTGAGCGGTGTCGGCTACGGTTATGGTTCAGGAGAGAGAACGAGGGGGCAAAATCTGCCCGCCCAGGGGGCGCGTTCGGGTGGATAGCCCCGCGGGGCACGGGTTATTAGAGATGCAATAAATCAGAAAATAGTATGACCGTCTCTCTCGAAGGTCCCTAGTTGCGATACCGGTATTACGGCCTCCATAACCGCTCTAGTCCGAATGACTGGGTCGGCTGCGATGTAACGCCATCTGGTAAAAAAAGAAATAAACGCGGAAAAGCTACCGTTGGGATAAGAGAATACCTTGGTCTGTCCTCTATCGGTACCCGGGTCATGATTCCACATGCAAAGTCATTTAGACCTTAAAAATAATTGTTAAAAAATATATAAAAAGTCTCCATGTTAAAGCAACGGCGTATCAGCCAACTGCAAATCCTTGGAGCCAACCACACTGGAGGATCCCGGCAAACAATTGAACGTTGGGTCACGTGACCTACGGATACTCGTGCCACCCACCTGGTTCCAGTGAGGACAACGGGTCATTCTCACCAAGCCCCAGCACCCACAGGCTCTCTCCCTGGCCAAGGTCAGGAACAAAATCAGGCTGAGGGAGCTACAGCTGCTCCCAGCCAGGACCAACAAGATACCGAACAGGGGCACGTCTCCGCAACAGACACTGGGACACAAAGCCCTCCTGCCGCACCATCAGACAACACTCGGTCAAACTAGCTGGCCTGACACCCAAGCCACAACACTTTGTTCTGGAATGCTGCAGCATAAATGTAAACGGCCTATCCAACAAAACAAATTCTCTGAGGAATTATATAAGCAAAAACGATCTGAGACTTGTGTGCATTACAGAAACACACTTGACATCATCTATTTCCAGCTCATTTGTGAAAATCCCTCATTTTAACTTGTTTCGAAATGATGTGCAGGGTAAAGTACATAAACATGGGGTCTGCGCCTTTGTGCATGAAGACATCCTAGTAGATTGTGTAAGTTATCCAATGAGAAATGCTCTTCTTTTTCGTTTAGCCGTGCAAAATGTTTATATTCTCATCGTATACCGACCACCTTCATATACTGCTGCTGAAAATGATACTTTTGTCCAAGTATTAGAAACAGTCATTTCAGAACGAGAGCGAGAGCCGCAAGATTTACTGCAAAATCGTCGCTCCGACGCTAACCCATGACCATTAGATGCCAAAACAAAGTACGTAATAGGTATCTACAAATATAAAACATCTTGATTATACACGGTGATGACTAACCAGACATTAAATCGGAGCGTGATGCTCCAGTGTTTAAAACAATCGTCATAACTAGACTCATAACGTCTAGTCGTGAGAGACTGCCTACTGCCAATGGCGGTTTAACCGATTGTAAATCTGGTGCGGCCCGGGCTCCCGGCGTGCTCCTCGCCAACGCAACAGACAATCTGCTCGCTGCGAGCGTTCCCGCTGCGAAAAGAAAAGTATGATTTGTCAAACGAGCATTTACTCATATGATCGATTTTACTGTTTGAAATTCCAACAAATATGTGTCATAATGTCAATCGGATCAGTCACGTTGTCCTCAGCCATTATGTCCATCTAACTATTTAGTTTGCGTAATGCGACGCTCACCACAGACGCGCCATGTCGTGTTCTCTTGCAGCCATGCAGTGTTTCGCCTCTGGTCTGTGGCCAGTATCGAGGTAGTGAAGATAAGAACGGGTGGGAGTCGCCGAGGACGGCCCGCCGACTGCCCGGGCCTCAAGCGTGGCTCATAGGTTTTCGAACCTAAACGGATATACGTACATACATCAGCCGTGTTAGGATATCATGATTTAAAACTTTGGAGTGTGCCGCACACATAAGGGCGGAGAGTTCAGGTCTCGCCGTCCGGCACAACGCCGGCTAACGGCTTGTGAGAGTCAATTTTAGTTAACATCTGTTAGTATGTACATGTAACGGTCGACGTATGCTTGAGCGCAAAACACGCACTGCACATGCACATCGGACCACCAAGCGCCGGTCGGACTCGCTTGTAACCTACGATTTTTGTTAGTGCGGTATCGTGAGCCGAAAGACTGGGCCAAATGGATCGCCCAATCGACGCTACTAGTCAAGCTTCACACAATGGGCCTTACGGCCTCCCAATACAGACAGGCGTGGGCACCCACGAATGTAGACGGAGGTAGGAGGAACCCCGCCACCTCCCGGACACCTGAATGGTGCTGTCGGCGACTCCGGCTGCGGCTGCCGCGGTGGCGAACCCGATCCGGAGGCTATGGGTGGTTAAACTGAGGGCTGACAAGACTGTAAGCGCTGCAGTATCTACAGAGACGGAGTACCGGCGGTGGCTGATTATCAGAGATGTCGCCTTTGACCTGTCAACAAATCAGGTGTTTGGCGTCGGGCGACCTGGCCGGTATAGTATGTGATCGAGGAGCCAGGAGCATCTGTTCTATTTAGCGAAGAGATTGTCACACATATAACTGTTAGCGAATCAGTGTCTAAACGACGGGGACCTTGCCAGTATATGTGATCGCGGAGCCAGGAGCAGCTGTTCTATTATAGATATCACCTATAACCTGTTAGCGAATCAGGTGTCTGGCGTCGGGCGACCTGGGCGGTATTATAGTATGTGATCGAGGGGCCAGAGGCGTCTGTTCTATTATTGATGTCACCTATAACCTGTTAGCGAATCAGGTGTTTTGGCGTCGGGCGACCTGGGCCGGTATAATATGTGATTGAGGAGCCAGGAGCATCTGTTCTATCATATATGTCACCTTTATAACCTGTTAGCGAATCAGGTGTCTAACGTCGGGCGACCTTGGGCAGGTATAGTATGTGATTGAGGAGCCAGAGAGCAGTCTGTTCTATTATATATATCAACCTATAACCTGTTAGCGAATCAGGTGTCTGGCGTCGGGCGACCTGGGCGGTATAGTATGTGATTGAGGAGCCCAGAGGCGTTCTCGTTCTATCTTATTATTATTAACCTATAACCTGTTTAGCGAATCAGGTGCTCTGGCGTCGGGACGCGACCTGGCGGTATTATAGTAATTGTGATGAGCGGGGCCCCCCAGAGGCGTCTGTTCTATTATTGATGTCACCTATAACCTGTTAAGCGATATCAGGTGTTTGGCGTCGGGCGGACCTGGGCGATAATAGTGATTGAGGAAGCCAGGAGCATCCTGTCTATCATATCACTCGTCCACTTTAACCTGTTAGCGAATCAGCTCGTCCTGGCGGACCATGGGCGGTATAGTATGTGATTGAGGAGCCAGCAGGCGTCTGTTCTAATTATATATATAACCTATAACACTGTTCAGCCGAATCATGGTGTCTGGCGTCGGGCGACCTGGGCGGTATAGTATGTGATCAAGAAGCAGAGGCGTTTCTGTTCTACTTTGGATGTCACCTATAAACCTGTTAGCGCAATACAAGTCAGCGTGTTTGGTGAGTAGGGAGGCGAACCTGGGCTGTATAATATTGTGATTGAGGAGCCAGGAGCATCTGTTCATACTCATATCACGCTCACCTTTAACCTGTTAGCGAACTCAGGTGTCTGCGACCTGGGCTGGTATAGTATGTGATCATGAGGAGCAGAGGCGTTCTGCTTCTATTATTACTAGTATAACCTATAACCTGTTAGCGAGATATCAAGGTGTTCTGGCGGTCGGGCGATCCTAGGGCGGTATAATATGAGTGTATATGACGGAGATCCAGGGAGCAGCTGTTCTTAATCATATATGTCACCTTTAACCTGTTAGCGAATCAGGTGTCTGGCGACCTGGGCGGTATAGTAAAATGTGATTGAGGAGCCAGGAGCCATCTGTTTCTATTATATATGCACCTTTAAACCTGTTTAGCGATCAGGTGTCCTGGCGTCGGGCGACCTGGGCGGTATAGTATGTGATCGAGGAACCAGAGGTCGTCCTGTTCTAATTATGGATGTTCACCACCTATAACCTGTTAGCGAATTAGACTAGCTGGGGTGCCCGGCGTTGCCCGGGCAATTAATTACCTAATGTTGCCTGTTATGTCGGCAGCGGACAGAATGCAATCTAACGTTTTTGTACCTGTTCAATAATTGGTGCATAGAAACCAAGGCAATCTTACTTTGTGGTTCTGTCGCAGGTGACAGTAACGTAACGCCCCGCAGATCAAACATACAGCTGAATTCGAGCATAAATACTACTTTAAAAGGCAGACTTAAAACCAAGGGTTTTTTGTGAAAAATTAAAGAATGTACCTAACCTCGTAACAGGGTAGCGGTATTTCTGTATTTGTGATGTCGAACGGACTTCAGAATGAATGTCACAAAAGGCAGCCGTATGACAGAAATGCAGGTCGCTCGATGCGCATTAATGTGCGTGTACAATGTGGCGTAACACCACTGAAGCAGATTCTCACACTCAAGGTATGCCAGACACCCAAAGGTAGATAGCACCTGGGAAGGAGAACGCCTATTTGATTTTTGCGTGCTATATTTTAGTATGTTGTATTTTTTGTATAACAGTTGAAAATATTTTTGTACTTTTATCAAAACCTTCCTGTCAGTATGCTGATTCGAGAATGGTAGGGTTTTGTATCCATATCAACCGGGTTTTCGATTCCATAGCGGTCAAACGGTTTTCCATTTGCCCTTTATTATGTAGATGTCACCTATAACCTGTTAGCGAATTAGGTGTCTGGCGTCGGGCGACCCGGCCGATAATATGTGATCGAGGAGCCAGGGGCATCTGTGAGCGTAGCAGACGCGACACCCCGAACCAAGATAAGTGACCATTTCAACCCACGTCATGCTGCTCGAGTTTCGACTCTGAGAGGGTGGGTGCCACGCCACGGCGATCGTGAGCCGGGCGGCAGAGCGGTGTGAGGGCGGCGGGACTGTAAGCGCTGCAGTGTTTGCAAAGACGGGGCTGCTGATTATGAGAGATGTCACCTATAACCTGTTAGCGAATCAGATGTCTGGCCTCAGAATACAGAGCGCTGTGGGCAAAGTAGTTACTCGGTGTTAGGGAGGGCAGTTGAGCGCGTTTGTGGGTGTGTCTGCTAGCGAGACCAGCATGTGTTAGCTGCTGTGAGCAAATCGGCATTAACGGCTGGCAGGTATCACACCCGCGACATCCGACCGCCGAGGCCGCCACCGGCCGACTGGCGGCTCGGCCGGGCGGCTCGGCACACGGCGAGGGCCAAGCCGCCCAGCCCCCGGGCGGCCAGGATACACCGCAGAGCTAGGCGCGCCGGGATTCAGTAGAAACGCGACCCCTCCCCAGGGCGGCGAGGGTGCGGCGGCCGCTGCGAAGATGGCGCCCCCGACACAGGGCGGAATCATTGACCTCTATAGGTATAGACGAACTACTCCAGCTGCTGCGCCGCCCGGCAGCCGTTCCCAATTGAAGCGACACCAGCGCCGCAGCGGAGAGGAAAGGAGTTACCGCGGCAATGCTTTTCCTATGGCGGATGGGGCGATATTTGAAGTATTGGCCTCAAACTTTCAGGTTGAATATTTCTGTGGCCATGTTATTCATCACGAGTATCTCTACATTCCTCAAACCTTTCCAATGCGCTCCTACACGCTGGTTTTCGAGTTACAGGCTCGACAAATATCCGGCCCTCCGCCATAGGAAAAGCATTACATGGCGCACAAACTCTTGCCTCTCTGACGTCCTCTGGGGGGGCTTCTCCTGTCGGCGCTATGCGTCGCTCCTAGCGGGAACGGCGACGGGGCGCGCCCAGTAGTTTTCTATACCTATATATGTCAATGGGCGGAATCGTCAACAGTCTCTGACTCCAGACCGGATTGACAGACACATATGTTGCGGACGCGGGATATTGCAAGCTGGCGACCCACACGCCACGGAGACGCACCACAACCCTGTGAATCCGGGGGGGGGAGTTGCAGTTCAACACACATTCGACTCTGGTTGGGCGTCCGTTCAAGGTGTGGATGGCCACTAGGGTGGCGCAAAATATACTTTTTTCGGAAAATTATAGCGGATACAGGTTTTTCCCATGCTATTGGACATGCCTGAGTTCAATGGTGCACATTAAAATTAATTTTGACGACGTTTAGGGGTCGCGAAAAATCTTTGAAAATGATGATTTTGCACATTTCCGACTAAAATCGGGACATAATTGCGCAAAACACATACACTGTACAAATTTGGGATGCAGGGACGCATGTAACGATTAGAACTGGTATTCAGCTTTCGTTTGACGCCATGCCCGAGTCTGTAGCACTTACGGATCACTTTGTATACCAATCCTTCCACATCAATATTTGTCCCCGCTGGCCCCGCCGCCAGCGTGGGTTCAAAGCCCGCCGCGCGGTCTTTAAGCCAAAAAGAGAAACTTTCGTGCGGGATTCGGTCTCCTAAGACGCAAAATTTTTGCTTGGCTACTCCTTGTTGATGCCGAATTGAGGCCTTTTGCATTTCAATCAGGATCATACGGCAAACAATGAATGAAAAACGTTCTGTTAACAGTCCAGTATACATGCGTAATATGGGTGTTCTGTAAATACGCGTATACTGACAATAAAACGACACACTGGTGTGGTGTGCACACAAAAGGAAGGGTTTCAAAAAGATGTCAACCACTGGCATTTGCCTGCATTCTTCTCTCAATCCTATCTAAGCACATGCAAACTAAGACAATCGCAACACCCTAGAAAGATGTATAAACCTCACCCCTACCCTGATAGGCGTATCCAGCTTATTTGTTTACACCAGCTGGTCANCCTACCCTGATACGGCGTGTCCAGCTTATTTGTTGACACCAGCCGGTCATCTAAATGACTATTTACACCTTTGGTGTATGCAAACTATCCTACGAATGGCTAAATACGCATTGACTTATGCCTTAACCTTATGCCTTTGCCAATCCTTATTTATGCTGCGGCTGTGAACCCTTGCGTCTGGGTTTGGGTTACCTACAATTTATCCAGCGTTGGATTTTTGCAATCGGGAACTGTCGCCTGTGGACCTCGATCACCTGTATAAGTGCCTGCAGTTGAGCCTCATCTTTGGTTGACGTTTTTATGAAGTCGTCGATCATCTTAATACCACGCTCCGCCAAATTATTTGTTACCTTGAGGGCTGAGGCTGGTAACAAACTCCCTGAACTTATGGAACTCGTCGTTCTGCCCCCACTCAGCCACCGGCAGGTGGAGCCAGGTTGGCTTGGAAACACCTCAATCATGCGAAAATGACATCGACCGCTCATCGACGAGCTCCTTGAGTTAGTTGACTCCACGATGACTAAATTTCGTCGGTTGTAGCCTCAGGCTACGGAGCTAAGCAAGCATGGCGCCATGACCTCCTTCTCCCAGAGACTCTTCGCGCTACACGCGACAGGGGCAACTCCTGCGGCCGGAGATACTAAACGTGGGCACCGCACTCAAAGTGGCTCGGTGAACGTCGATATACTCGTACTTGTTGTGGAATGAGGTCCTGATGGAGCCTAGCTCCAGAGCTGCGCATTGGCGGCCACGGTGCAGGCAGCCAGGCGGCGCGTAGATGAGCGCCAAGAAGCGCACCAGTCAACACAGCAGTGCGCGCAACTCCTCCAGGCCGATCTGGTCACTGGTCTGTGAGAGGAGGAACTGTGCGCACTGCTGCGTCGTATGGTGCGCTTCATGGCGCCCATATACAATATACATGCCAGCCTGGCTGGCCTGCCCTATGGCCGCCGACGCACCGGCACTGGACCTGGTGCTCCTCTCGGACGTCATCCATAACAAGACGGTGGATATCGACGTCACCGAGGCGGCGCTCCTAGGCGTGTTTTGAAATGTAATGTTGAGATAAGAAAAATCCATTGAAAAGCAACAGCATCTGGCATTTTTTTAACCTAACTAACTAACTAACCTAACTAACCCAACCTAACCCAACACCACCCAACCCAACCAACCCACCCAACCACCCAACCCAACCCACCCACCCCCACCACGCAACCCAACCCCCAACCAACCAACCCAAACCAACCCAACCAAACCCAACAACCAACCCACCCAACCCAACCCAACCAACCAACCCAACCAACCACAACCAACCACCAACCCACCCCAACCCAACCCACCAACCAACCAACCACCCCAACCAACAACAACCCAACCAACCAACCAAACCCCCCACCCAACCCAACCCAACAACCCAACTAACCTAACTAACTAACCTAACCTAACCCCTAACCTAACCTAACCACACCTAACCTACCTCTATACCCTAACCTATTTAACATGGCTTTTACCTTATCTCAAACATTACATTTAAACCGCGCTCTATGGCGGCGCGCCACGTCTGGTATCTGCGGCCGCAGCTAGTACCCCTGGCGCTGTGTAGCCGAAGGGTCTCTGGGGAGGAGAAGGAGGTCATGGCGCGCGCGCTGCTGAGCTCCGGTAAGCCTGAGGACTACACCGACGAAAGCGTGGTCATCGTAGCATAGTCAACTGAGCTCCCAGAGCTCGTCGATGAGCGGTCGTGGCTCATTTTCGCTGATGTGGAGCGTTTGCAAGCCAACCTGGCTCCATCTACCGGAGGCTGAGTGAGGGTCAGAACGACGAGTTTCCATAACTTCAGTGAGTTCGTCACCAGCCTCAAGGCGATCAAATGATGTGGCGGTAGCGTAGCATTAAGATGAGTGAAGACTTCATAAACACGTCCACCAAAGATGAGGCTCAACTGCAGGCACTTTGCAGGTGGTCGAGATCAACAGGCGGCAGCTCCCGACTGCAAAAATCCAACGTTGGAGAAAATGTGCGTAACCCAGAAGTAAGGGGACACCGCAGCAGCATATATAAGGCTTGGTACAGGCGTAAGGTTATGTTTTTTAGTCAATGCGTGTTTAACCCTTCATACGATAGTTTGCATACAGCAAAGCTGTAAATAGTCATTCACAAGAATGGCTGATGGAAAAAAAACTAGATACGCATTACGCAACATTAGGGTAGGGATGAGATTTACACATGTTTCTATAGGGTGATACCGGTGTCTTAGTTTCCATATGCTTAGCAAAATTTGAGAGCATGAAATGCAGGCGAATTACAGTGGCTTGACATCTTCTTGAAATTCCTACTATAGCGTGTGCACCACACCAGTGTGTCGTTTCATTTTGACATACTCGTATTTACATGACAATACATATTTACACATTTATTTTGTCATATGATCCTGATTGAAATGCAAAAGGCATCATTCGCTTCAAAAAGGAGTAGCCAAGCAACATTTTGCGTCCTTAGGAGACCGCGCCCCCGCGCGAAAGTTTCCGTTTTCGGCATAAAGACCATGCGGCGGGATTTGAACCCACGCTGCCGGCGGGGCCGCCGGGGACAAATGTTGATGTGTAAAAAGGTGTATAAAAAGTCAACCGTAAGTGCTACAGACTCGGGAATAACGACAAACGAAAGCTGAATAACAGTTCTATTCGTTACATGCGTCCCTGTTTCCCACATTTTTACAGTTTATGTGTTTTGGGCAGTTATGTCCCGATTTTAGTCGAAAATGAGCAAAATCACAATTTTCACTGATTTTTCGCGACCCCTAAACGTCGTCAAAATTATTTTTAATGTGCACCATTGAGCTCAGCATGTCCAAAAGCATGGGAAAAACCTGTATCCGCTATAATTTTCAGACATAAGTACAATTTGCGCCACCCTAATGCCCAAATATGGTCATAAATAATATAAATATTGATTGATCAATATTTAGATTACCTCCCTGCAGTTTTGCCCAACTGAGTACAATCATCTTACCTTACCTTAGGTACCTTTGTAAGGTAATCAGTTCGGGTGCCCGTGTATAGGTATTGGTAAGTAAGGGCCGGGCGGGGCAGCTGGTTTGATGATGTTGGTGTCCCATGGTAGGTTAACCGCATTGTCACAAGATTCCATTTTTGGCTTTGGGTGTCAGACTGGGCAATTTTGAAGAACAAACCATGAGAGTGGAAAATGATATAGAAAATGCTACAATATTTATTATTGTTTTTAATATGAAAAGCAGTGGTTTCCATTGAAATCATGTATTTTTAGTCAATATATATTTGACAGAATCAATATCAAAATACATAATTTGGGAGTGGAAAATTCACTCATAAAATGGAGAATGAGAGTGGAAAATTATTCACAGTTGGGTGTCATCTCCCACCCAAATCGGCAAATTTTAGGACACTGACTGGTACAGAGGCCCGCTGTTGCTATGGTACACACAAAGGTCCGGCTTAGTTTCTCCTCTATTGCTGGGGGTTGTCATCCCATCAGCCGCCATAGGTTCAGTTGTGACGTAACATGATCAATATTTTAGGCGCACTGACGTTTGGGGCGCAACATTTGTTTTGGTCTAAATCCCTTCTAGGGGTCCAATGCAAAAGAAGAACAACGTATGTTGTAAGCCAGAAAAGGTAACATACGTGGGTTTTCCTAGAAATGTGATGTCAGTCATGACCATGATTTTGGTTGTGATCTTATCTTACCTTACCTTACCTTACCGGATACGGAATTTAGAAGGCCACTTGGCCTGTAGGGTTCCGATCTCATCAAGCTTCCAGAACTAGACGAACTCTTCACTCTGTCTGGATGTAAAGGAGGCATCTGCCCAGTGTTTATCTAGGCAAACTTAAACGGTTTGACTTGACTGAGAGGGCAACGGAATGGGAACGCGTATCTAGTGGGTGCTGGACAATCGCAAACGTTATATTATTGTGCAAATTAAATGAATTATATTTTTTGTATTTGCGCTGACTTTGGTGAAGCATAAGAGGACAATTAAAAATAATATTTAGTCCCTTAGACTTGTTTTAGCATGTTTTTGCGATATCATCCAAAAGAGGCAGTGAAATGTTGAAATGAAAAATGTTGTTTTCATTGCAAAGCGCTAAAAATGGATTATTGCTTAAAAGCAGCCAATGGATAAAGTGAGCCAACATGTAAATATATCAATTTGAAGCTCTCCGTAATGCAGTTTTAATGCATATATGGTTGTTTCTTAACTTGCTGTCAAACATATGCTAGAGGAGAAAGAAGCCAGACCTAAGTGTGTACCACAGCAACTGCAGGAGAGTGTATGTAATTGGCCAGTCTGCAAAATGTGGGCTTGATAGCCTCTATGTGCTTAAGCGCCCCCCCAAACAAAATGTGTCAGGAAGTAGGAACATCAACAAGATGTTAGGGGCAGCACAAATCCTGTCCTATTTGGAGCAAGATTTGTCAGATTAAATTTAGCTCCTTAGCCAAATGTTGTTGACCGGGGATGGGGGTAGTCAGCATAATCACATTTTATCTAGTGTAAATTGGTTGCAAATGATGTGAGTTGCCCCAAACTTAATCTTCGCTTGGGCATTCCAGGACAGATCACAAGGGGTAAACACCCACAAACTCAGATTTTCGATAAAGTCCGTTAATAGGGTGATCTGGGCGCTGAATTGCGCTGCAAGTTTTAGTACAGAATTAAAGCTACGGTTGACTGAGTTATAGCCTCCGGCATTTTCGTGAGAGCACCTGTGGATGACTTAGACCAATTTAGTCATAACATCCACAACAAATTATCCATTTCTAGAAAACTACATTTTCTGAATGGCAATGAAGTAAGAACATCATTCCAGACACAGTTTTTATTTTTAGTTGATTCTGATTGAATGACCTTAGCCCTCTGGGGACCTGAACTGACCTTCAAACAGCGCAGTGAAACATTTTGTTTTTATATTTTTATTAATATTCTGTTGGTAAGCTGTCTTGCACAGGTAAAAATTGGCAGAAGTGTTTCTATAAATTACTTTTTAATATGCTCAAATATAGCTTCCGTATTTCTCATGTTCACCAACACAAATGATTAATGCCCCATCCCAGGTTGATGCCATTGAATGCGGCTTTGTGTCACCACGAAATTGTCAGGTTCAATCTAAGTCACTTCGAGTTAGTTGAGTTTATTTCCAGGTGAAATTTTGCAACAGTGAACTCTGCGAAGGTCAGCTAGGTCATTTCGAGTCCAGCAACATTTTGCCACAAACTCTCTAATATAATATAAATAGGAACGTGAAAGGTTACACCAACTGTGTTTGTAATCGTCGATTCTGTCGCCGAATAGCAGCCTGATCCTACCTGGTTACCCAAAATTACCCAGGTACTTTTGAGTTTTCAAGGTCAAGGTCAAATTTGAGGCCTAGCCAGGTCACCAGTACCATATTTCGAAGCGCTTGAACACCCAAAAACGATAGTGTAAAGTTTAGCTATATGGTTTAATGAATAAAAGTTATGCACGAAAACGTGTTTTTACTAGCAACAAACGATCAACTTCAACTTGTTCGGAATAACGCTTCGGGGAGATAAAACATAGATATAATCGACTTACCCATCGTGTTCGTCTCGTCAAGGCGCTCCGCAAATGAGTTCAGTGGTGACCGTTTACGTCCAACTTCAAAGTTGACCTTGGGGTCAACGTCAGTTTGGTGACTTACGGTACGTTCATGTTGCATATTCTAGCGGACGAGAATCGACGAAAAACAAACACAGTGTGTAATTTCCAGTCTCTTTCTACCGATTATATTAAAGAGTTTGCTGGTAAGATGTCGGCTGGTGACCTCAGATTGACCTCAGCGACCTTGCAGTCACTGAGCAACAATTTCCACCTGTTAAATTCAATAATTTCAGCTCTAATCATCTACGAAGTGGGCTTATATTGCCAGCTTAACCTATGCGTGACACATAAGCGCATTCAGTATCATCATGGGACATGTATCTTTTGTGTTGTGAATAGAGAAAAAACGAGGGTTAATTTGAACAATAAAAAGTAATATATAAACACCTATCACCAATTGTATCCTGACAAACAGCTACCAAAGAATATTATACAAATAAAAACAACATTATTTTCACTGCGCTCGTTTAAAGTCAAAGGTCATGTCACAGAGGTCAAAGGAATTTAATCAGTACGATAACACAAAAATAAAAAGTGCCATGGAATGATGTTCACTTACTCTCATATTCCATTTCAGAAGAAGGGTATGGTTTCTAGGATCTGGTATACTTTGTTGTGGAGTTATTTGGCTTAATTGACAAGTATGCATAGGTGCCCTCACGAAAATGCCGGAGCATATAACTCGACAGCCGTAGCTCCAATCAAGCTGAAACTCGCATAGCGCGATTCAGCGCCCCAGATAACCACTGTAACGGAGTTTTATCGAAATTGGAGATGGACGGTGTTAATTTGGGGTTTTCGCTTGTCGATCTGTCCTGGAATGCCCCTGCTGCCCAAAAATTTGAAAAGCTGCCCAAATTTTCCAAAGCTGCCTGCCCCGATTTGATGTGTGGGTGCCATTCCTGCCCTGACAAGTTCTTGTTGAAACCTGCCACATTTGCAGACTGACTAATTGGGTACTGCCAAGTGTCAACTCAACACTTTTCACATCATTTCATAAAACCTTACCTACCCTAAGCTGCCGCTCTTAGCCATTAAGTCTGATCAATACAAAATTAATAATATATGGCCAATAAGTTTGTCTGAAACATGTATGGCCATTAGAGACACAAGAGGCCATTAGAGGCTATTTGGGTCAAACTATCAAACGTCGCCTAGCGTTTTTAGATGTTTCATAACTTAACTATTTCCTCACTAAGTTAACTATTTGGACATTCCTGCATGTTTTCAGAATACATACACTATTCTGTACCCTTACCTTACAATTTCTTCCCGGAGTGGGAGTCGCCCAGGAGCACCATAATCCCGCCCGCCTCCTTTACTGCGCTTTATATAACTATGAATTAGAGCTGCAGTTTGATAATAGCCTAGTTCCGCTGACTGGATGGAGTTTATGTAGCGCAAATTTCAGCACATCTCTATGTGGTTAGGGATTAGTGAGTCAGGATAAGCTCGGGCATGGTTTACAAATAGGATGGAGATTTACAAATATTAATACATTATAATACTAGAGCTTTAAATACTAATACTGCAGACTCAATTTAGTAGCAGTGTTTTAATGTCTTTTTCAATACTCAGTTCAATTGAATGTCCTCATCCTCACCCAATAACCCCTTTTTCAACTTACCCCTAACCGAAAACCACAGTTTCTCAACATCCCCCTAGAATGAAGTGTATAAGTGTTTTTAAAGCTAGATCAAGCCAAATTCAGAATTGACCCCTCAAGCAAAAACGAAACAGAATGAAGGGCAAACCAGTTTGGCTTACCTCAGAAGTAAGGATTGCTATACAAGTTAAAAATAAGTGCATTTAGTGTTTTAAAGGATCACCACTAGAGATGAATCAGATGGGCGCAAATTGACCTTAGTTGTCGGCGCGCCCGAAAACCCCAATAAACAAACAAGAGATGAATCAGAGGGCCTACCAGAATGCGAGGAATACAGCATGGTTAGAGCAGCTAAAAAGGCAAAGAAACTTGATATAGCTAGAGATTGCAATGCAGTTAGTTTGAAGTTCTTGAATTTTTAAAAGTTGAGTAAAGTTGCCAAAAATATAGGTCCTTTTAAGGTATTTTGTTTTATAGTAAATGATATGTTAGTTACCAAGGACAGTGAAATGGTTGAAGTGCTTAGTGATCAGTTCCAATCTGTCTTTACTATCGAGGATCACAGTAGCATTGCAACACTTCAGCCCCAGCAAGAGACCGAGGCCACTATAGGAGAGCTAGGTAGCATAAGTAGGGAACTTGTTCTGGAATATTTAAGAGAATAAGACCAAACAAGGCAGAAGGGCCTGATGAAATTCATGCTAGACTTTTAAGGGAAGCTGAAAGAGAGTTGTTAGTTCCAGTAGCCATGAATGGGCGCCATATAACTCTTTTGTTGCGGCGCCCTTAAGCCCAAATCATCATCAGTAGCCATGATATTTTCAAAGTCACTTTAAGAGACTAAAAATCCACTTGATTGGAAAGGAGCAAATGTTGGTCCTATTCATAAAAAGGGAGATAAAGGTAAAAAGGAAAACTACAGACCGGTTAGTCTGGCCTCACTAGTCTGCAAAGTGCTTGAATCAATCATCAAAGGTAAGATTGTTGAATTCTTGGAGCAAATTAAGCTCATTAATGACACCCAGCATGGCTTGAGGAAGGGCCGTTCTGTTTGATTAATCTTCTGGAGTTTTGGGATGCTGCAACATATAGCTTTGGTCAGGTAAATCAGCTAGATGTATCTTTTCTTTATTTCAGTAAAGCTTTTGACAAAGTCCCCATAGAAGACTAGGGGTGCAGCTTGAAAATCATGGAATCAAGGGAATTTCTTGATTGGATAGAGACGTGGCTTTCAGAATGTCAGCAAAGGGTTATATTAAATGGATGCAAATCGCAATGAAAGGAGGTCTCAGTGGGATTCCACAAGGCTCAGTCCTGGGCCCGTTGCTGTTTATAATATTTGCGAATACAATTGAGAAGAGTTTAGATAGCAAAGTATTGAAATTTGCAGACGATCTAAAAGTTGTCAGGATTTTTAGAGGAAGACATGATCAGGATGTTTTTCAAACAGATCTGGGCAACCTTGTTGGGTGGTCTGAAGCATGGCAGATTAAATTCAATTTGAGTAAATGTAAGGTCATGCACGCTGGATGAGTTAGGTAAACATGAGTATGAAATGGGTGGGCAGAAGCTAGAGCAGATTGAAAAGGAAAGATATTTAGGTCTCATGGTAAACGGAAGACTATCAGCGTCAGATCAGGTTGTAGAATCTAGGAAAAGGGCACTTAAAATGCTGGGGCCATTAACGTTTCCTTCAAAAGTGAAGAGGTGATAACAAAATTGTATTGTGCATACGTTAGACCACATTTAGAGTATTGTGTGCAAGCCTGGTCTCCAACATATGATAAAAATTGCTGGTTGTTAGAAAGAGTTCAGAAAAGGGCAAGACAAATTGTAAATTGTCTTTATAGTATGCCTTATGAAGATAGATTAAAGAAGTTGAGTACGTTTTCTTTTAGATATAGAAGACTAAGAGGAGATCTAATTGATGTCTTCAAATTCGTAAATGGTCAGTATTCTGGATATTTAAAGGGAATGTTTGAGTTCAGTAGGGAAAATCGAGGTAGAGGTCATCAGCATAAACTCGTTATGAAACAAAGTAGGACTAGGCTACGACAGTCATTTTTCAATAGAATGGTTATAGGACATTGGAATGAGTTACTGGGTGATTTGTCGTTTTATGCATTTTATGTTTTATGCCGTTTTATTTTGTCGCTAGGTAATTTGTGCATGTAACACGCTTATTTTATTTAGTAGCCTACCAAAGTTTTTCGGTTTCCTTATTTAACTCCTAACATTAATGCAGGACAAAAATGATACCAAAGGAAAAATATGCATCTAGTTTTACTCAACCAAATTTTATTTTTTGTCTGAAAAAACAATCGCATTTCCAGATTGAGGCTCAAAGGGAATCTCCGTATCTCTAAAGCATTGGCCAGTCAGCGCTATAGCTGTGACGTCACCAATTAAAGTACGGTAAAACGCTCTTCTTGTTCGCCAATTAAATGCAATATTGTCAGAAGGAAGGGAGTTGTTATGAAAAAGATACTTATTTTAAGAACTATAATTATTTTCTCTTTCGTTTGGTGTATATTTCTCACAACGTGCATATACTCCATTACGTCACGAAAATAGTCGCAGCAGGAAACAGACGGGAGCACTTCCAGACTCTCTTCAGGGCCAGGGTCATATCGCATGTGTTGTTTTAATTTTGTATTGATTTGTCTCATGCGCCACTATTGAAACACATCCGCTAGCGCTATCGCCGATTCTGCGATTTTTCACTAGCGGAAATAGCCTCTCCACAGGCTTCTCGTTTCCTATCATGACGCATTCATTTTCTGGCTTTTCATTGGCTGACGCCTGGTTGCCATGGAGAACGAAAGCGCTACTAGCGCTACTAGCGGCCGCTAGCGTGCATCGGAACAGCGCTTGGAACGGGTGTGGATTGTGAACGGGAGGGGATTTCGTAATTAGGCAACTTGCTATAAGGTAATATGTTGCCCATCAAAAAACAATCGTCATCATCGTCATCATCATAGGGTAATTTGAACTGGAGGGGATTGCAAACAGGAGGGCATTGTGATCGGGAGGGGAATGCGATAGGGAGGGGAATGCGATAGGAAGGGGAGTGCGATAGGGAGGGGAATGCGATAGGGAGGGCAATGCGTAATAGGGGAAAACGACAAGGCACTTTAAATATGGGCGCCATATAACTACTTTGTTGCGGCGCCCTAAAGCCAAAATCATCATCATCAAGGCACTTTAAATATCCCTGTTCTCTGCCTCTGGTGGTTTGGGGGCTTCGTATAACAGTAGGTGAGCATATATTTTTCTGGACATACATAACATTGATTTTAAAAGCGAGCCCATGCTCCGAAGCTATGGGACCGATCTGAGTTATTTATTTACCATTCGATCCGGCGTGGTCCAAAAGAGTGTTCCGAGTTTTATCCATCTTGGTTCAAATTTAAGTGGACCAAATTTGACCAAAACCGCTCAAAACGGTAATTGTGCTTGTGCATGGGGGACTCTTACGTTTTTCGCTGTCGTTTGATCATACATCGCACGCCAAATCGAAAAATAATTGATTAATTCGAAATTCATCAGCACGACCCAATCAAACCAAATAGCTTTAATTGGCTTTAATAAAATTGTTATATTTCCCAAACAAACAAAATAAAACAAAGAATACCCATTTGAACTTACTTACCCCCACTAAATAGACTATAAGAATCTCAAAAATATTTCCAGTTGGGTCAGTTTTCAGTTATTTACCCATTATATATCCGCTATATGTATCCATTTCATCCTTTTTTTAAGAGATTTCAAAATGAACCACTAAGACAAAATTTGGGGGTCTGCGTTTTCAATAATACAAAAGTCGTTTTCAAGCACCAAAACTGCAAATATTTGAATTTAGCCAAATGCATGGGCAGCTTATATATGGGTAAAACGAAAAAAATCGGTGCTGATGAGTTTCACAGCACAAATTTTGTCCCAATTTGTTGATTTTGCCCAATTTTGTCCCAATTCCCAATTTCGACATAATTTAATAATATTATATAATAATTTGATAATATTATATACCCATTATATATCCGCTTTATGTATCCATTTCATCCCTTTTTTAAGAGATTTCAAAATGAACCACTTTTTAAGACAAAATTTGGGGGTCTGCGTTTTCAATAATAATAATAAATCGTTTTCAAGCACCAAAACTGAAAAGATTTGAATTTAGACAAATGCATGGGCAGCTTATACATGGGTAAAACGAGAAAAATCGGTGCTAATGAGTTTCACAGCACAAATTTTGTCCCAATTCGTTGATTTTGCCCAATTTTGTCCCGATTCCCAATTTCGACATAATTTGATCATATTGCATCAAAAAAGGGAATGACCATTGATCAATATCCAGATCACAAAATCTCTACCCCTACCTGTAGCAATATGTGCATTGCAGGTCTGACCATCATCACCATGGTTGATTTGGCTACAAATTAATTCAGCCAGTTTGTAGGAATAGAGATATTCTACATGATCGTAATTTTGTCTTTCATGAATCTTGATAACATGCAGCAACAAAGCACCCGATAAGAAAGAAAACACAAGCAAAAAGGTCACCTTGGATTGCTAAAATAGGAACTTCCTTGAAGTTTGACTGAAACACTGACGGGGTCCAAGGAAACGTAACAGATTTAGATGCCATAATGGTGTTTATTCTGTAATCTGTTCGTTGTTATGGCTCCAAAGCATTTATTTTGCAAGATTTGAAGACCGCGCTAAACTGAAGTGGAATGTATTTTTTTAATTTAGCATTGTTATTTATGAATCTATTGAAACTTTTTTTTCGCATGTTCCCATTTGTGATTTTCTTATTTTTAAGTACGGCCAAGATGGACGATGGGAATCCTGGTGGTGGAGATAACCAAGAGGCTGTCAACAAGAATCTCATTATCAACTACCTGCCCCAGGCCCTCACAGACATCGAATTTACCAATATGTTCGCATCAGTGGGGGCCATCAAGAAGTGTAGAATTATGAGGAACATGCAGGTAAACCTGATCTTCTTTGAGTCTGTAACTGTTAGCTTGATGTCATCTGAATGTGAAATGCTTATGAAGGCAAGCCTTTTATGTGACTGAGAGATCATGTCACACTAAGGAAGGGATATCAAGCATTTTAACTGGTTGCTTCTATTTATTTGCATGCATTTGTTTGAGTACATTCAAAGCACAAATATGTCAAATGTATGAACTTCACTTCAAGAGACTGTCACTTCTTGCTAGTATTATTCATTTTACCAGGTCGACATTATTGATTAGTTCTTATTTCCATTTTTTCCTTTTATTTCGTTGCTTTAACTAAATCATATAATAACTATTTACGATGCATTCATAGCTTAGCAAGGCTGCATTTTATGCAATTATGTGGTTTATTGCTTAACAACTTAGAACAGAAATAAGCTGTGTCATTCAACATAAAAAATGATTGAAAGCATTGTGTTCTTGCTTCTTGAAAAGGTTAGTGTTCTGTATTGCCATTAATCCCTTGATATATTTGAAGAATGACACTTTTTTATATTTTATCCTACATGTCTGTTTGTTTTTTTGTATAGTTTGTAGGTCTTAATTCAAAGGTTTGATAGTTTCGAATTGTATGGATGAATATGAAATGTGTATTTTTTACGTCTTTCTGACTTCGATCCTTTTCAGTAAATGCCTGTAGCTGCATTTAGTTACCATCATTTCAGTAATAGCTTACGTAACTAATTATATTATTCAACTATAGGAAGATTCAAACATTTTGTTTTCCGAATCCCATAACATTTGCATTTCCTTATTAATTTACAGGACTGTTTGGTACCCTGGTGCAGTTGGGAAATTTGGCTGGAAAACGACACCTATTGAATTATATTTTTCAAGAGTTTTGCTGTGAATTTTCCACTCTTTATTTAAAAATGAATCGAATAATTGGAACTAATACTGATTTATGGGTGTAATGATAGGAACAGATTTTGGAGGGAGACAGGACAGAATCGGCAAAGGCAGTAACGGATTTTGATGATATAAACCGATGAGCGGGTAAATGGGTATTGATAAAGCCGAGTACATATGTTTTTGGGTCTTTGTATGCTTCTTTTTAGCCATATTTTTATCACTCTGCTACCCAGCTCCATGCAATTCTAGGACCATGTGCTAGAGTGAATGCCCTCCTTTCTTCCTTATTTTCACACCCAGGCAATGCTCAATCTAGTTTGGTATAGCGTTGGGCTCGGGATTCACGGGCTCTGTTTTCTAGTTAGGCTTGTGGCGAGTTCATTGGTTTTCGTTCGGTTCGCCGTGAGACCCCGACGGCAGTCGGATCGTTTTAAAATCCCAATACGACCACAAACATATTTTTACTGGAATGGAGTGTTTTTGGCTTATGAAAGTGAGCTCTTACATCCTGACATTATGCTAGAACCACGGGGTACATAGGTTAGTCAGGCTAGCACCATACCACATTCCTGTGAGACGAGCAATTCACCATTCGTGTGAAGACGATGTTTAAATGCAGCCACTCGTACTTGCCAAGTAAGTATACCGAATGTAATTATGTCGTGTGACCTTCAATTTCTGTTCGTATAACATACATCACTTGGTGACATCATTGTTCTTTTGTTCATCATAAATTATACCCAACCACCATCAGAGCCTGTTCAATGTTCATAATACTTCCCAAATTACAGTCCATGTCTATGAGTCCCGGTACATTAGACAGTGACATGCCGGCTTGACCACCACAGGGCGCTGTTTGACGCAGTCACTCTGCCCTTCAGACCAACTACAGCTATGGCTACGGCTTCGTGCAGTACGAGAACCCGGATGACTCCGATCTCGCTATCGAGCAGCTGGACGGCCTGCAGGTCCAGAATAAGAAGATCAAGGTGTCGTACGCGCGGCCGCCCGGTCAAGACATCAAGGACACCAACCTCTACATACAGAACCTGCCCAGGTTTGTTGGACATAAATAATCGGGCTCATGTCTCTTCATAAGTCTGCATTGGAAAATGTATATGGACAAGCATTATGAATGAGCGCCACATCGCCTAGCCGTTAAGGCGCCCTTAGACCCAAATCATCATCACAAGCATATATGAATCACTGTTCTTCCTAGAATGCCCCGCACAATGTTCAGGAAAGTTGCGTTCGTACACAATAGCCGTTTTCACGATAGATTATTTTGCACGAAATGTTTTAATACATCTTAAAATGTTTTAAAATGTTTTAGTATGAAAGTTTTAGTATACTTATCCATTCCTTAACTACACAACTTTTGCAACAGATTTTTGTCTTGCAATGTCTCTCATAATTTTGTAATATGTTGGTATGTTAAAAAATAGCGGCTTGGTGGTAATTAGCAAGATAATTATGTATAGTTTAGTTATGATCTTCACCTACTGACACTTTTCAGAACATCTCGAAACATTTCGAATCTCGGGCACGCTATTGGTCGCCCAACAAAGCGAACTCCCCTTGACTCATAATGGAATCGCCTCCAGCGAATCGTTTCTAGCGCATTATTGCGCCATGTGAAGGCAGACCTGTGATCATGACGCTGCCAGATTGAGTAACTAATATGGCGATATGCTTAACTGAACGAACGGACTCCAGACGCATATGTTCTTTAGAAAACGGACATTTTGTATCATAATCTTGTTAATGAGCTCATTTCAAAATGTTCCATAACTCTTGAATAATGATAATATCGCCTAAATCAGTAACTTATTTTTTTGGAATATATCGTACACCTACTAAAACTTTCGTACTAAAACATTTCAAAACATCTCAAGATGTTTTTAAACATTCCGCGCAAAATAACCCATCGTGAAAACGGCTAATAATAGAGCTGATTGGGCTTGTCTACTGGGGGCATTCCACGACATTTCGACCAGTCGAAAACTCCCTTATCTCTCACTGTTTGTTAACAATTGTGTGCAGGGTAATCTTGGGTCCTGAATTCAGCTGTGGCAATATTAGCTCGATCTGATCTCAAGTTCTCGAGTTAAAGCCTCGGGGTTGTTCGCAAGGTCACGCCGCAGAGGTATTTTTGGAGTCCGAAAGAGTGCATTTGACTTACCCAAATATCAAAAATACTTGTATGGCTGAATTTTCAATGAAACGAAGATTCTATTTCTGGGATTTTGGAGTGACCTTGAATGACCTTGACCCCGTGACCTTGTGACATTTGTTTTAGTTGACCTCGTGTGACCTCGGGTACACCTCTGATTTTATTTTTTCACTGTTCAAAATATTTTTTGACACCTAACAACGCAACAAATAAAAAATATGTTTTTCCTCTAGTTTCCATATTTTCCACCTATATACTCACGTGTTTTCGATTTATCCCTAAGGGGAAGGGTAACGGGCAATTATCTGCGAAACTATGGGACCGATTTGGACTGGGTCTTCACCATTCGATCTGATGTGGTCTAAAACGATGTCGTGTCTAATTTTATCCACTTAAGTCTACTGTCCACTTAACCCGCGCACTGCAGGGGGGTTGATTTCCGCCCCCCCTCAGGTTTTTCAGGAGTAAAATTTCGTTCACCTGTTGGGGCATCAATTACCCACACTTTAGAAAAGTTTTGACTTGAGGTCATCTCAGGTTAGGTCACAAGTCCATGTCAAGTGACCTTACCTTAAAAAATGATTGTGTTCGTGCCAAAGCCACAGTCTTTTCCCGAAAGGTTTGAAACTTGCAGGACTTCATAAGGATGCCAGTACCTACAATTCGTATATATCTGATTTTTCGTATCGGTGACCAAAGGTCAGGTCAATTTCCTGACCTCCTCATTTTAAAAGAATGGGAAAATAAACAAATGCTTCCTTTTCAGAAAATGTGAATTGGATCAGGCCAATTATTTCAGAATCATGTTATTTTAGCTCATTCTGGATGATCAAGGTCCAATTGTTGCTCAGTGATTTCTACAAGGTCATCTGAGGTCATCAGCAATTATTTGCTAATAACTCTTGAATAGCAAAAGAGATAGAGCGAGCAGTTGACACCACTGTGTTCGTCGTTGTCTGGCCGCGTTGCTTCCATATGCAACATGACCTAACCTGGGTCACTAAATGACCTTGACCTGAGGTCAAATTTTGAAGTTGACCTTACCAGGTCACTGCAATTATATGACGAAGTACTCGCATGAACAGCATTGTGATTAGCAAGATATTATAGTAATATAACCTTATGTTCAATACTTAGTTTCAAAATATAAAAAAGAGAAAAAGTTGAATAT
>VOPJ01007408.1:0-53606 GCA_014673585.1 Semibalanus balanoides
AACTCTGAAAAGTGTGCCCGCCAGGGCCAATTAGCAAAAAAGTGACAGAACGTGCCCCGGTCTCCCCTACACCACAATTGTTGGAGCAATACTTACTATAAAAATATTTTCACAGAGTACGAACACAATGCAAATTTCCTTATGAGTGATACATATTTCTGATCTCTATTAGTGATAATAATAAGTGATAAATATTCCTAATAATATCCCAGTAATCCTAATTCCTATTCCTAATAATTTCCTATAATTCCTAATAATATTTCCTAATCCACGACAACACATGAGGCGATCCTGATGACGCAACTCAAGATCATCAGATTTTGAAGAAGTGTTCGAAATATGAAAACCAAGGTATTTGTAGCAATCAACATAAGATAGCACATTATCACATACAACAATGTCAGGCAGGACCATGTGCTTAAATAAGTTAGGAAGGATAGCCATGCAAGCAGTCTTTTTGGTATTAAACAATATATCATGAACGCCTGCATACTGTGCACAAATATCTTTTGTTGGCCTTGCGGCGTTGGTTAAAGCAAAACCATATCATCTGCATAGCAAAGATGGTTAACACTACCCTGATAGCGACAACCAACCCCACTCATGTCCAAGCTTTCCGAAAGTCAATCAGTAGGCCTGTTTACACCGCACTAAATATATTCCGCGGAAAATTTTCCACAATCGCGGAAAGGCCATAATTTGATCTTCGTCGCATAGGCGCAGCAAACGACACGCGAGCAGACACGCGTAAGAAAAGTAGATCGAAGAACTGTACCCAAATCTTATTGGAAATTACGGTCCGAAAAGTACAAAGAATATCCCGTGGAAAATTTTCCGCGGAATATATTTAGCGCGTGTTAACCGCCTAGTTTAAGCATTGAACAAATATTGGTACAAGATTTTCCACTTGCCCCAACGCCCCCACCCATTCTAAAACATTACACTTCCATCTCAGTGGAATTTCTCCTTGAACCCGAATTGATGATCACTAGTGATAAGGTTAGATCTACAGCGATTCAAGATAACTCTTTCTAGGATTTTTGAGCTCACAGTAGCCAAGGCAATTGGTCTGTAATTATCTTTATCGGATATTTTTCCAGTCTTATCTTTAACAATTGGGCTCAAGATCACTTTCGACAAAGAAGGAGGCAAGAACTTGTATTTTACCATCATTGAAAAACAGAGTGAAAGGTGGGTAGCATAAGAAATACCAGCAATTTTGAAATGTTCCGCACTAAGCTCATCACAACCAGAAGAGCGACCAGAGGACAATTCACAAATCGATTCCAAGGCATCAGGCACAGAAAAAGTTGATATTCCTGAGTCAGAGTTGTTTTAAATTGATTTAGCACAGCATCCTTAGAACTATCATTATTCACACTATTCAAAATATCTGAAAAAATAGCTTTTCACATACTAGCTATATTTGCCTCTCCACTGACACCTGCAACAGATTGAGCCAAAGGAGGAGCACTGTTCAGCTTACGAACTTCTTTCAAAAACGTGGCAATATTACGTAGATTATTTGCAAATTTATCTGCCAGAGCTTTGGCTCTCAGGTCCTTCCAATTCCTTAAACAAAAACGGATAGCATATTTAAACTGGGATTTCGCAACGCACAACTGACTATAAATGTAGCCCTGGCGGGGTTAACCGACTAAGGCCCAAAGAGAGTAAACATCACCAAGCAGCGTATGTCGCTCTTGCACGAAATCCGTCCAGCCTGGGATTATATGCTTATTGTGTTGTGTTTTTTTTTTTTAAGAAACAGTTGAGCGAGAAACTCTAGCGCTGTTGATAATGTCTTCATAATACACGTTAATAGCAGCTTTATGTGCATAGCAGGCATTAGTACGACAGTGCTGTGGTACGCAGACCTCTGAGCGACAGGGGGCTTTCTTGGAGTCGGCGCCTTGGCTTGCTTTTTCCGGTTGGCAATGCTCCACTCCGTAGTGTCAGGGTTAGCGACAGCGTCCCGGACAACTTCCGAGTAGGTGGGACCAGAGGCCTGCACGGGCACTGAGGTGTCGAGCACAGTATCTCGGGGAGAACTAGGAGAGGGTGGAGGAGCCTCCGAGTCACTTGACGTGCAAGAAGCACTCTCCACATAACTTTGCAGAGAAGCCCCACTTCAACTCACTTCGAGGTCTCAGCCGTCACCGTCAAAATCTCTTGCACCAAAGCTTTCAAATTAACAATTTCGACTTCCTGCAACTGCTGTTTACGCATGAGCGAGCTTACATCGATGCAGTCGATCGATATCGGAGGAAGTTTAGAAAGATCTAAAGCAACAAACTTAGGTAGATCGCTCCTATCACACTGCACAAGCATTTTCACAATATCATCCAGGTTATGTTTTTTTTTTCTTGTTTTGTCCACGCTTGTTGCCAGTGCTTTGATCCTATTATTTATCAACATGACTTTGCATGTTACAGTAAGTGACGCTTTGCAAATCGTCTACTGTACGCTGATCAGAAAAGTTCAATTCATTGACAAGTCTTGTAAGCGTATTTCGTAGGCAGACTATCAATAGGCCTGTTTACACCGCACTAAATATATTCCGCGGCAAATTTTTATACGGAATATTCTTTGTACATTTTTCGGCCGTAATTTCCCTAGATTTTGGGTACCGTTCTTCCGATCTACTTTCTTACGCGTGTCTGACTCGCGTGTCGTTTGCTTTGCGCCTATGCGAACAGAGATTCAATTATGGCCTTTCCGCGATTGTGGAAAATTTTCCGCGGAATATATTTAGTGCGGTGTAAACAGGCCTACTCATGGCCAGCATATAGCATAACAGTTCATTTATGATCAGAGTCATGGTATTGACCTTACCGAAAAAGTAGGTCACGACCCAGATGACTAAAGATGATGATTTATAAAGAAATAACAGAGCCAATCGAATAGCTCTTGCGGCCTTGAAAGTAAAACCACATTATAAATCAATTTGAATACTTTATATTATACTTATATACTTATAGGTATAGCATATTCGCCGAATGCGCACACCAGCGCCACTTATAGCATACTCGCATAATGCACCTCGCTGGCTGCGTGTAGGTCACTGCTTACCAGATGGCGGTATTATCGGTGATAAATTGTGTCGTGTTTTTTACACATAGATTATCTTGTAGGAAGACAGTTTCATGTTGGAAAATGTAGGGAACACATTAATACACACACATGCTGTCATGCGATCTGCAAAATTAATTTCTTTGAAGCTACTAAATTATAATGTTTTGAAACTACACAACATTTCGTATTTATGCAAAGTATAATACAAATATTTGATACAATACATGTGCCACAAAAAATGAAGATAATGAACCGAAATGTGATTATTTCCTTTTAAACGAAAGGAACATACAATGAATCAGTTATTGAACAATCACAGAACATTGTTTGATATGAACAATGAACATCACCCGTATGCAGTGACTTATTCAGAAATCAGCCAAAGGGAGGGCTGGCGGATTCAGACTCTCTTCGTGTGTGTGTGTGTGTGTGTGTGTGTGTGTGTGTGTGTGTGTGTGTGTGTGTGTGTGTGTGTGTGTATGTATGTTGTGTGAACTGTGTGTGTGTGTTGTGTGTGTGTGAGTGTGCAGATGTATAAGTATGTGTGTTGTGTGTGAGAATGTGTGTGTGGAGGTGTGTGTGTGTGTGTGTAGTGTGTGTGGTGTGTGTGTGTGTGTGATGAGTGTGTGTGTTCGTGTGTGTGGATAAACCCATGTGTGTGCTGTCGCCTGTGTCTGATGTGTGTGTGTGTGTGTGTGTGTGTGTGTGTGTGTGTGTGTGTGTGTGTGTGTGTGTGTGTGTGTGGGGTGGGGTCATCTTTTTGCGGCAAAAAATATGTCCCATTTTCTTCTCTATTGATTTGGGCCAATCACCTTATTTTGGTATTTGAGCTTAAAACATACATTTTTGGGAAAAAACAACTTCTCATGGGGAAATTCACTTTTCGGATTTTTTTTTGGGGGGGAATCGAAAAAAAATATCTGAAAAACAACACAAAAACGCGATATTCCGTAGCATATACACATATAAGAAATAATATCGTTTATCTCATGCCAACTCGCAAGGGCGTCACCGATAACCCTACCCACAGACTCCTGCGGGCGAGGGGGTATTTGCCCCTGATGCCCCCTGGATCCGCCAGTGGGACCACATACTTTAGCAAAATTCACTATTAAGAAATCCAGGAACTATATAGATAATACTTATCATCTAACCGCTTAAATTATCAGTAAAGCAAACCTTTTTCGCGGTTATCTTGAAATTTACACACAAATAGTGTTCGTGCCGAGTGGATGCAACATATTTTGAAGTGCACCTTTGGCGTAAGGGTGCATGGCTCCCATGACCGATCATTAAATACGCCACTGCCCGTTTGCATCATAACTCACCTTTTTGTTCTTCGTCTGGACTGCTTTCTTTAGCACCTCCTTTCTCAGACTTTTAATGTCATGATCTCTGTCTTTCTTCCCAGCTACATAGTTCTGTAATACAACACCAATGTATTATCACACATCTCATGACAAATAGCCATCGACACATTCCAAGCACTCCGCCTAGTCCCCTAAAATATACAATTCATAAATATAGTTTTATGCATGAATGGCGTTAACGATTCAGTTTATTAACGAGACGAAGACGAGTTCATAAACTGAACCTTTAATGTCACGAGTGCATAAAACGATTTAGTGCATGGCCGAAGACTGGCTGTTAACCCGCGAGTTACTGGGGGAGGGGCTATTTATAGCCCCCCTCCCGTTATTCTGCATATCTCCTAAAACCAACGTAGCGTATCGTGACCAAACTTTCAGTACCTTGTCCCTGATCAATTTGACACATGCTGCCTGATGGAAAAAGACGAGGCTATGATAGGTCTTAAAGTTTTAGTTTTAGTTTTAAAGATAAACTCAATCGTGAAACACCAAACGACAGGTAATAAGTTGGGCTATCAGACTGCAATCTCGGATTTTTCAAAAAATTGAAATTCAAAATTTTGAGAATTCCAAAGACATTTTTTTTTGAAAATTTTCAAAAAAAGTTTCGAATTTTCCAAAACGGGAAATATATGTAATTTTGGAGTTGATCCAATGGAATGTGTTGTAGGAAAGTTTTGAAGTCAATATCTTGAAAAATGATTGAGTGACAGCCTTTCAAAGACCAAAATAGACACCTTTACTGTAAACAATAAGCAAAAAGTTGCATTCCGTATTTTTTGCTTTTTTCTTTCAATTTGTATGGTAAACAAACATGTTACCTTAAGGTCATTTTTTGCGTTCTAACGATAAAAACGAACCCATAAACATGTGTTACAACTCCTAATGACCGCAATTCTTCAATTTGACCTCGTGACCTGATGACCCTTGACCTGACCCAAGGTCAAAATTAGCTTTTAAGGTAATTTAGAAGGTGTCAGATACACGAATCATACCGATTTACCAAACTTATTATGCGTAAAAAAACTGTTTTTTTTTTTTTTTTAGCGACAATGCCCGACCAACCGGACTTTGATGCACGGTCAAACATTTTTTATTGACGTGATCTGTGACTGTCATCGGTGACCCTGAGGATAACAAATATTAGGTTTCCCTCGACAAAAGTGATTAAGGCTATCGAATGCCGTTCAATTTTGAGATCAGTCCAGTAGTTTCGAGATCAGAGGGGTGGGGGCTATAAATAGCCCCCCCCAGTAACTCGCGTTTATGAAAATATACCCCAGAAGCGCTGGGGTAAGAGCTCCAACATATTTTCAAGAGTTCAATCGGGCATTTTACCTTGAAGGCACAGATACATGATAACTGGATTGGACACTCATTTTCGGGGCCTATTATTGCAGAGCCGAAATTTTTTGAAACCGAGCTGTTAGCTGAACATTGTATGTCTCGGGCTCGTGCAAATGCGAGTCCAGCACCGTCATTTCACTGATGTCTAAGCATAGAAGGCCGAAAATTAGTGCCAGTCCAGGTTATCATGTTATCTGCTTGCCTGATGCTTTGCCAGTGCATAATCACTTTGCGATGTATTAACACTCCAGTTAATACACCGCTAAAATTAAGCACATGGTCAATGGGAAAACAGTCTTCGGTCATACACTGTATTGTAATTAGCATGGTGGTCAAAGTCGCATAAAACGAAGATGACAGAGGATTCGATACACGCAATGAACGCAAAATGCTCTGCTCCGTCCTAGCATGGACCCCATTCTTATAAATTAAACGTCCTACAGCTCGAGGATATTGGAGCACACTTCTGTTTCACAAGCAATTCAGGTACACATTTGTTTATTTTGTACGTTTCATTACGTTCATGTGATTGAGCAATGCAATATGACCATGCGAGTATTAAACATATTGGTATGGGACAAGTTTATAGTTATTGTGAAACTTGTGCAACTCAAAAGTGACGACTAACGGTGTCGATTTCCTGAATGAACTCACTACTGATGTCTCCTATATACAATAACTGTAATGACGGGTAGCTGCTGTTGCCGCCTGTTATAGTATAATATTCACAGTTAACCAGTTACATACATCCCAACAATATGTAGACAGACAACTACTATGCATTTCAGACCCCATGGGATCCCGTTTTTGGCGATAACTTGGTTTAGAAATGGCGAATCCGAATTAAATTTCGCGCTGCTATTCCAGCCCAGGCGCCGATTTCTGTCCATATAGTCTGTTAAAAAAATGGTACTTGCCATTGAACTCGTAACGTTAACGATATGCTCGGTAAGGCCCATTCCAACAGCAGAGGCCTATCGTGACGTAGGTTGTGACCTCAAAGCACGTGCTGTCTAAATCGTCATATTCGTTCGTTGTCACGTGCTTATTGAAAGGTTTCGACAACTCACATCCTACGTCACGGTAGCCTCTACTGTGGGGTCACTGGGAATTGGTTTACCGAGCAGATCTTAACGTTAAGAGTCAATGACAAGTACCATAAGTTTTGATTTTTTGTTAGCAGACTATACGGACAGAGATCGGCGTCTGGGCTGAATTAGACTGTGCGAAAATTTGATTCTGATTCGGCCATTCCTGAATAAATTATCGACAAAAAACGGGGTCTCACGCGGTCTGAAATCCATAGAACTGTTGGATAGGACTCACGACAGATGTCTCCTCCAAGTTACCAGTTGCGTCTTGTGCCAGAATATGTCCCTTCATCATGACGTCATGACACACTTCCAAGTCATAAATATCCTGCTTGATACACCTTTTGAGGTTTTCTAACCGAGGTACGTTAATTTTCTTTTCCTGAAAAAGCACGTGCTCTTAGATGAACGAAGTACGGACGAGGCGACCACGCTGGTCGCAGCTGTGCGCTACTCACTAGGGGATACATGGGGAAGGGGTGAAGGTGCATGGCCTCAGAGGTGCCTGAAATCGACTGAAAAATACACGTTTTCCTATCTAGTTAGCTTGTACTAATTAATATTTGTTTTTAAAATCTACTATGGTCATTAATACATCTAAGTCCGAGGAAAATTATTTGACGACGTTCTGGGATTTGGCTCTCAGCCGTCCTTTTGGCTTTTACTGGGATTTTTGCTCTGCCTATAGGACTGCGTCGGTTGTGCGACGCGTCGCACCGTCTTCAGTGTGTCGATGAACTGGCGGTACTTGTCGTGGCACCTGTCGGCGGTGGCCATCTTCTGGTCCGCCTTCTCGACTTCGCACTCGAGCTGGCGGCACTGCTGCTCCTCCTCCGGGTACGTGTTGACGCCGTACTCCAACTCCACCTGCATCGTGGCCAGCGTCTTCTGTAGGGTCCCCAGAGATCATCACAGGTCAGAGGGCGTCTTCCGCCGGGCCACAGGATCACCTTAATACATACCACACGGGAATGATAACATAATTTCTTTAGGACCGAGGTCGTTGTTGGATTTTCCGCCCGAGACCGAAGGTCGAGGGTGGAAAATCCTACAACGACCTCGGTCCTAAATTATATTATATCGGCCTAAGTGTGGTATTTATTTTATCATATGTCTACCTCCGTTAAGAAAATTACGTAATTAAAGCTTGGTAAAATGTAAATGCCCGGCGGGCCGAAAGCTTTGACCAATTGATTAACATTGATTTTCTGAGAGCTGAAAACCTTTTACCACAATTCGCGCTAATGCTAAAACATACTGAGACATATGGTAATAAGTCACCACAGGCCACCAAAGGGTCAGCAGGGTCACTTCAGGTCAGCCACCGTTCTCTGCCGGGGAACAGGGTCACCACAGTTCACCAAAGGGTCAGAAAGGTCACTTCATGTCAGCCAGCGTTGTCTGCCGGGGCACAGGGTCACCATAGGTCCCCACAGGGTCAGCAGAGTCACCAAAGGTCATCACAGGGTCAACAGAGTCACCAAAGGTCAGTCAGCGTCCTCTGCCGGGGCACAGGGTCACCATGGTCACCACAGGGTTAGGATAGGTCAGCACCATGACGTATTTTAAGGAATTTGGACAGGAAATGGGAACTCGGCGATCAAGGGACGTCAAATTGCAAATTTGGCGTTGATTCAATGGATGGAGGGCAGCATGCATTTTAAGGGGAATTTTGAAGAAAAAATAATAGGCGCAGCAATCATTGATAAAAGCATATGTATTATGTACTATATACATATCAGCGGGTGTCGGAAGGGCGAAAAACGGCATTTGAGAGCCTGCAGATGCACGCATTCTACCTGGAAAGTCAACGCCAGTAGTCCTGGTAATGAATCACGATGATATACGCCAGTTAAAGCTAAATCAAAGTAAAATAACGTCAGATTGCTGATATGCGTAGGCAGATATTTATCAAAAGACACACGCTACTGGTGCTCCGATGAAGCTGCGGAAGAGGCTCCGGCTTAGATCCCAGAGGAGGCGGCGGAAGGAACTCCGGCCTGGTGTCCAGAGGAGGTGCTGGCACTGACCATTGGATTAGTTATGATAATTTATATCTATTGTTAAATCCCAACGTTATTTTCCAGATTCTGCACGAGATATAAAGTATTCTTCATGGCTCCGAGTGGAAGATAAGGATATCTTTTCCAAGCGTGTGACTGAAAAACCGAGCGACGAAGGAGCGAGGTTTTGTCAGGAACACGCGCGGAAAAGATTTCCTATCTTCCACGTTGGAAACATGAATAATTCTATATATTTTTAGGTAGATTTTGATTCAGTCTAGTTCAGTTCAGCACTTTATTTTTCGACGAAACTCGCGTGACCTTATCTTGCATCTCAGAGGGATGAAATATAACACATAATTAACTTGTATCGTTGAACGAGCATTAAACATTTTTATCTTTGATCTCAGGAAGGAGTGCAAAGATAACAATATTCCTGTACTGCAGACCCAATGGAAAATCAAACTCTACTAGAAAGATATAGCACTGATTGGATGCCACGATAGAAAGAAAGAGTCTGAATCGCAGTCCAACACAAATCGTTTTATGGTAATTCGAATGATGTTTAAACTCTGGAAAATACGCATATGAAGCGACACCTGTCGGCGTCGCAAAACTGTATAAACCTACCAGGAAAACTTTAGAATTGACTTTTTACCCGCAGCCTATTTCGTCATCTCTCGTTTCCTCCCGTCACACCTAAGCTGAGCCCCTGCCCTGATTTCTTGTATCACTTCGTCGTGTGCTCTTCCGTTTTTCACTCAAAGGAGAAAAAGCTGAAGTACATACGGGCGCTTATATAGTGGGCGGGGTAGTCCAGTGGTAAACACTACGGACTTCAGAAATAACGATACAAATGACTTGGGTATTTTTTTCTCTAAAAAAAGTGTCCTCTTTTCTAATGTTTTTTAGACTCAAGTCATTTGTATTGTTATTTCTTAATTATGCCAAGTATAAAACAAGGGTTAAGCTTAATTGATAAAATACTATAGACTTAAGTGCGGAGACCACATCGACTGTGGGTTCAACTCCCACCGAGTCACCGGACATCGACTGTGGGTTCAACTCCCACCGAGTCAACCGGACATCGGACTGTGGGTTCAAACTCCACCGATGATACCGGAATGTATCGCTGTGGGTTCAACTCGCCACGAGCCTCACCGGCCACATCGACTGGGGTCCCTCAACCTCCCCACCTGATGTCACCGGACATGCGACTGTGGGTTCACTCCCACCCGAGTCGCACCGGACATCGACTGTGGGTTTTCAACTCCCACCGAGTCACCAGGACATCGGACTGATGGGTTCAAACTCTCACACCGAGTCACCGGACTTAGTGTCCCGTTGAGGTTCCTGGGGAAGAAAAACATTTAAGCCAAAAAATGGTTACTTGTTACCTTCAATCTTTGGTTACCTCATCAACATCACTGGCTCTTTTTTAATTTACCCTGAACACCGTGTGCGTTGCTCTAGTACCTTGGCAATGTGCTTGGAATGGAGCAGAAGACAGGGGTGGTCGTTTTTAACGAAAAATGGGAATTTGTGCAGGGCCCCACCACTTTGCTGAAACATAACCTATCCTCAATTATAGTTCTTTCTCGGATTTCAAGCACCTAATTTCGAGCTCCAGTTTCCATTCAGGGTATTAAATACAAAATAAACAAAGCACACTTCGGCTACTGCAACACTGTCACCTGATTCAATTATCGTCACAGATGCCCATTTCGCGGGAAGAGGCCAGGAAGAGGAAATATTATCCTTCTGTTTATCCCTGTGACGCACAGCTTTTTACACATTGTGACCGAGTCAAGGACAATTTGTCGATAATACTGAAACACAGCCCAGACAGGCACGTTCATCACTTTTCTGCCAATTTTGTTGCTAAAATATGTTTTTTGCTTGGTGAGACAAATGGTTGATGGCTAAAGGTTTGCCAGGACGAGACGGGCCCAAAATCTGCATAATATTACATATTGATTGGATTTCTTTCAAGACGAGATCCAAGTTTCACTGATTCCCACTTTCGTGATGTTCCTAGTCCTACATCCCTATGCCCTGGGATGTAGCCAGGGGAGGCACTTAACCCGCCATTGGCTGGGAGGGAGGGGGGGGGCGATAACCAACGCCCCCCTCAGGGGATTTTACAATAAGCTGACAAACGGATCAGAGGCTAGGTCAAACGCAAAACTTCGGTACCTTATCTCCTACATACGAAGAAATCAGATATTAGGCGTTACTTCACATGCATTCTTTTTCTTGTTTTAAATAAGACGAATTTTTTGTTTTCTCCAGACGTTAGTGGTATTCGAATGTTAAGTCGACGTCACATTACGGACTTTGCAGCACACGACCACTGTTGGCGTCCAAATATCCAGCTTAAGCCATAACAGGCTGTAAACAGACTATCCTTAAGCAAAAATGCAATTCTCAAACGTTTAAAAGATAGAAAATTTGCGCAAGGGGTTGAAATGGCTATCCTTCGGATTTTTTCACAAATTTTGGATTTTGAACCCCGAAAAAGAAACATTTTTTTATGACCGATGATCACAAAATCTAAGTTTTTTTTTTAAATTTGCAAAAAACGGAAAATAATGTAGAAATCCTATATATGTATATTACCGCAAATACGAATTCAAGAGCCATATCTCTATTGTTCTTGTACACCTCACGATTTGTTCCCCAAAGTATCGCATTAACCTCAATCCCGACGTCACTTCCTTTGAATGTACAGACTATTGGGCCGCGCTTATATCGACCCTAAGATATCATAAAACACCAGTGAAATCGGTAACCAAGAGCACTCCTGGTGTTCAGAGAAAAAACTCGGACTATAATAAAAAATGCGTTTTTTCAGATTTAATAATTAATAGTATATTTCCCTAAATTTGACCTCTTATAACCTGAACTCTTGACCCAGTTATGATGGGTTTTAGATCTGCAAAATGGATTACTCGACACCTTATTTGGGTTGTAAGAACCCCAATAAGCCTAAATGAATGTCAAGCATGATCGTCGTTTGACAATTGTGACCTGATTTGAACCTGCACCCTTTAAGATCTTTGCATTACATCTTACTTTTTGACTTAATACGAGATGCACTAATACGATTTTAGAGAGAGAGCGATCTATCTTTGTGCGATTTTCGTCACCTTCATAAGTATGGCGGCGCTTTGGATGGGAAGTATGACTCCAAAAACTAAAATAAGTAACCATTGACCTGTTATGACTCTGAACTGTGACCTGAACATATGAGCGTATTTATTACCTAGGTAACATTTCGAAGTCATAGGCGCGCGTATCGAGTGATCACGTTGTTGAGCAGCTATTTCGATTGACAGCCGCTCATTGGCGCTCGTTCTCGGTCTGCACGAAATTATTGGTTATCGCGCGAAAGATAACGACTGGTGGCGCCTTTATTCGCCCCCCAGCGAGATGTCCAATGGTGTGTTAAGGCCCTTGGAGTACCTCCAGCAATCTGCCGACGGTGAGAGATGTCATATGCCAACCAACTGAGACAACCACCAATTTCAAACACACGACATACAAAACAGGATATCTGCCCCTAGAAATGAACCACTAAACCCTACCAAGCAATGGCCTGTCTCAGCCCTGCCCAACAAAATTTACGCCCGAACCCAGAGAGCATTACATTGTATTTAGCGAATTTTTTGCCCCCCATCTTGAAATCTTATAAATCCAGCCAGTGCCTGTCATGCTATGTAGATACCATTATACGACCATGAAGCAATGAAACTATATAGGTTTATTGTATAATTATTTGTCGGTAATTTTAACGCATTAAATACGGTCGATAAATCACGCATGCAGCAAAGAAGCAGCTTTTGACTGCAGGCTTGTGTGGTAGCTAATAGCTATACTTTCTGAAGCCTGTGTCTGCTACATTGACGCCACTAACAAACTATACATGATCAATATGGGATAAGCTAAGAAAGTTCACTAAGTTTGGGCCAATCTTGCGAAATTAGAGCCAACCTGTTACGAAACTTAGGTACTTTGGTGTTAACTACCTCCACACGAGGAGGTAATAAAGATTGCGTATATGTTTCCGTAACTTAAAGATTGCGGCGCACCCAAAGATGAGTATATCTTTGGGTGCTCATTAATATTTGATTTTACAGGGGCCTGCAAACGTTATTCAAACAATATGGTTAGGTAGGTAGCGGGTATTCTTCTCCTCATTGCCTACTCAGTACTCAGGTCTGAAAGTTGTAATATAATACAAACGCATTGAAAATTGTCCATGGTCATCACGAACTTATGAACTCATTTATAGTTATAGTTCTGATCATTATCATATCAATATCATTTGTTTTTTTGGAAAACACATCCATAAAAAATTGTGGAGGGCTTAGTTCATTCTATAATGAAAGACGAAATCGTTGTACCGGGGAATTAGGCGGCAAATGGACCAGTAACAATAACTGATCAATCAAGCAACTATTTGCTTATTGAGCACTAATCTACTGCGGATCAGAACCTCTTATGCGTGAGGACTATGTTCTTTGTGCGTAAACAAAAAGGTACTCCCTGATTCTTGTGAGTCCCAATCCGGCCACCGGTCAACCTTGTTGTTGGTATTGTTAAGGTAAAACATGAGTACTATTTAGGCGTGACAATAATGCACTCTTTTTTCCCAATCTTTTTAATGGAGAGGGGTATTTTTCTGATTTTTTATATAATTTTTTTCGAGAAAAAATCAAAACACGGTATATCGTAGTAATCTATATCGTAGTCATTGCCCATATAAGTTATAACGTTTATCTCATACCAACTCGCAGGGGCGTCACCGATATTTTTTAGTGGGGGTCGGCTGAAATGACAAAAAAATGTTCCCCATTTTTCCAAAGTGTATTTAAGCCTTTGTAATATTTAAATGCATATTTCTCTGTTATAGTACATATTTAGTTATTAAGCGTCGATTTTTGGGGGTTTGCCTGATAAAACCCAGCAATATATGAGGTGAGCCTCGATAGAGGATAAGAGGCTAATAATGATAAAAAATCAATTCAGCCCTACGACGAACCGAAGACGATGACGATGGCTTCTTTATAACGATGATCACCGATGTGACGCAGTGAAGCGGCGTGATAATTTTAATTTTAGGCAAACAATATTTGCCAAACAATATTTTCATATTGAAACCAGACCGTAATTGGAGTCAAGCCTCCGGTAAACCTTTTCCTTGTTGCTCCGCTCGGTATGCTGCAAAATATTTAAATGAAGATACTTTTAATGCACATTAGCCTCGAGTTGTAAATCACGATGACGGGGGGCAGTCAGCACTCAATAGTACATATAATGATAATAACAGTACATATACCTACATCTGTACCAAATTGTAACAAACAACTGGTAATGGTGCAAGTGGTTTAAAGGCAGCAAGACTGAAGCAGAAAGACTTTTCCGCACATGAATTGTCCCTGTGGATCTGGAGAAGCCTGGTGGGAGATGACTTGGGCAGATGGTCGTGGTAGCCATGGTTCCCACTATTAGCTCGGTCCAAACAGTTGGGCGCCACTGGAGGAGCTTCTGGCTAAAGACGTTTGCGTCCTTGCGTTTGCGTCGCATTTGTTTAAACTCGGCAGTTTAGCCATCTTAACATATTATAGCCTGCTTGAAAGTTTATACTTTATGAAGGGAGTGGGCACTGTGGCCAGGAGCTACCGTCAAGGAGAGCCTTTGTCAACTAGTTCATGGAATTAATTTATCCATTTGCCTAATTTGTATACGTAATTGCAAACATTGTGTTAGGCCGCGAAGCGGCGCGAAATTTTCCCAGTTTTTTACTGTGAATAGCAGGATTTGACTGCTGCTTGGGCTATTTTTACGATGCATTGCTATCTTACCCCGAACAATTGTCAACTTCCCCGGTTTTCTCCTAAGGTCATTGTTTTTCACGTTTAGCAGGGAACGGACGGGGGCCATACTTGTATTAAATGCCCCCTCTCCAGTTTCCTGCGGGGGGATTTGCCCTTTATGCCCTCCCCCTTGGATCCTCCAGTGACTATCCCATGCAATATGATCACACAATCATTCAGCTGCCGCCACTTTGACTCGCGATCAGACTAATTATGTGTGTGTACGCGCCCGCGTGTGCGTATGTGCGCGTGCGTGCGTCATATGGGTGTGCGTGTGCAAGTGTACGTGTGAGCACGACATAACTTTCAATTTATTTTACAGCTGGGCGATCGTTTTTATTTTGTTGACGCCTGCGCTCAAAAATATAAATCAACCATGTGTGAAATACAACAAATTTATATTTCTTTTAGGCGGATTTTTGATCAGCCTTCTGTTGGCTCATTTAGGCGGCGGCGGTGGACAGAGAGCAGACGTCATTATTGACTTGGGACCAGCTATTACCGGCACACCAGTCAACACCCTTAGTCGGCCACCGGACACGCAGCGGTGGCGGCGGTGGCGGCGGCGGCGGCGGCAGGGCACGGGCACAGGTTACACATCTCCGAACATCTCAGCCGCCTGGCTGCCGGCAGTGGCAGGGCATCGGCACGGGTACAGCTATACTCCGCTGAACACTGCCAAAAACCCACCATAACCTCAGTGGCATGACCATCGTTCGGTGGTTAACCCTCGCCCTGGTTGGGGGTCATTTTGACCTCCCGAGGTTTTTCAAAAATAGAGGAAAAACAGCGGAGCGCAGCGCCGCAAAATTTTGAATAACCTTTTGAACATCAATTTCCCACACTTTGTCAAAAAATTGACTTCAGGTCATCCCAGGTCAGGTCACCAGGTCACGTCAAGTGACCTTACCTTCCAAAATGTTTGTGATCGTCCCAAAGCGACAGTTCTTGTCCGAAAGATTTTAAACTTGCAGTATTTCATAAGATTTTAAGTACCTAAAATTGTTGTGTCTCGGATTTTTTGCATCGCTGACCTAAGGTCAGGTTAATTTTCTTACCTCCCCATTATCAAAGATCGGGGAAATAAGCAAATGCTTCCCTCTCAGAAAATATGCATTGGATCAGGCTGATTATTTCAGAATCATGTTATTTTAGCTCATTCTGAATGACCAATGTGTAATTATTGCTCAGTGATATCTACAAGGTCATCTGAGGGTCATATGAGGTCACCTGAGGTAATCAGCAATGATTTGCCAATAACTCCTGATATAATACAGATAGAGACGAGCGGATGACACCACCGTGTTCGTCTCGTCTAGCCGCGTCGCTTCATATGCAACATGATCTACCTGGGTCTCCAAATGACCTTGACCTGAGGTTAAATTTTGATGTTGACCTTACCAGATCACTATGTATATTTTTCAAAGCGCCTTGACGTGAAAAACACGATGGTGTTAAAATAAATGTTCTATCGTTTTTAGATAGAAAGCTATTGAGGAAAACATGTTTTACCAAAAACTGCATTTTTGACCTTGTATGTATGTATGTATTTATTGACAGTTAAAACACTCTCCAACATAAAATGGCTATTCCGAGTGTCGAGTCGATAACTTAAAAGGTGAAGACATGTTAAAAGCCACTCCGAAGCAGCATTCACACAAGCTTAAATATAAAGCACACCATCCATACACAACACACTCATCCAGTTCCCCAGGCTCACTCCAGCTAAATGATTGCACAGTTCGGTGCTTAGGGACGCCGGAGCGACGAGTTGTTTCGGAGTTCCAGAGGTAAAGTGTTGTATAGTTTTGCGATGCTGTATAGGAGGCGCCGCCTACACGCCTCCGTCATCACGTCGTTTGATGTCCTTTGATGTCCTTTGATGACCTTTTGAGCCGAAACTGTTGATCTGAGCTCAATTTTGAGGACACCCAGTGGGATTGGATATTTATGAGCTTTCGATGGCTTTTTTCCGTTTGTTCCTAGGCTATCATAGTTCACGAGATATATGGGGGTTGTTCGAAGCGAAGTAAAAACTGTGAAATTTAACCTTTCATGACCTCTGGCGACCTCAATATTAAACTGAGCTAAAATTATCTTTGAAACTGCGAATTTCCATGTCGAGAGCTTTCGAAAGCTTTTACTGCTTTTTCTCGCGTCTTTCTATCCATTTTATTTTTTGAGTTAGATGGGGGTCATTTTGACCTCCCACTCCACCATGGCAAAGTTGTCTCAGAGGCCCACCAGGACGCGGGCTAAGATAGGAAAGTTACTTGACTGACTAGGATTATGCGCCGAGGAGAAGTGCTCCTTACCCGGGATAGTGGTCTAGCTTACCTAAGCAAAGTGAATAATTTCTATCTCAAGAAAGCATTATGGCAATGTGCATATTCCTCTCTCAAAATAAATGTGTGTAAATATGTGAATATAATCATAGACCCAGGATCAGAGGCATGCCTTTGCGAGATTGGCGCAACAGCGGTAGCGGCATGGGTTAAAACCTCTAAATCACCATCATCACCGCTACATGCTTTTGCGAGCGCGAGCATAGCAAAAAAGGTACTCACCGATATGCAATAAAACTAAAGTACCCGAGCGTTACTATAATGGGGATGCAATACTGTTTCCCTGATGCGACCTGGCCAATGCCGTGCTCGCCCGGGACGCCGCCGATGATATAAATGGGATGCAATACTGTTTTCCCTGGTGCGACTGGCACCAATGCACGTGCTCAGCCCGGGACCGACCGCCGATGATATAATGGGGATGCAATACCTGTTTCCCTGGTGCGAACCTGGCCAATGCCGTGCTCGCCCGGGACGCCGCCGATGATATAATGGGGGATGCAAAAATACTGTTTCCCTGGGAGTGCGACCTGGCCAAGTCGCGTGTGCTCGCCCGGGGAGCGCCGCCGATGGAGAGTAATGGGATGCATATACGTATTCCCTGATGCGACCTGGCAATGCCGTGCTCCCCCGGGAACGCCGCCGATGATATAATGGGGATGCAATATGTTCCCTGATGCGACCTGGCCAATGCCGTGCTTCGCCCGGGACCCGCCGATGATATAATGGGGATGCAATACTGTTTCCCTGGTGCGACCTGGCCAATGCCGTGCTCCCCCGGGACGCCGCCGATGACCGGCCAGCAATGGTGCGTTTCAACTTCCAATCCTTGTCGAGCCGTTCCCGCGGAGACACTGACGACATGACGACGTAGAGTTCAAAGTTCCATGCTCGCAAGCTTGTGAAGCGAATGTAAGGATAGTTAGACTGCATCAACTATCAACATATGACTGACATGTGATATTAACATTGTATGACAATATTATTGAAGGGAAAATGATCATAACCGTGTCAGATATTTATATTTTTATAAAAAAGGCAAGAAATATACACAAACGAGCTTTTGGCATTACGCCATTATCAACTTTCCACCATTGTATGGCAATGGTTCACTAATAACCTCAATCGCGTAGATGAACCTGATTAAGTGTGTGGATGGCGCACCCGCTCGCAGCAGAGCAGTTATGCAGCTATACCTAAAGTGCTTTCTTTCTTGTCGTATTTGCACATCACTTATATCAATTATTACTATTGACCCGAAAGGGAGTAATGATACACACTACGTATCGAACAAGCCTGAGACGGCCATGTGAGGAGCAGAGTGCGCCGTTTCACTGCTGACCGTATTATCATGCTCCCCGCTCGGGCCCAGCTAAACGGCCGGTCAGCTATGCGGCCGCCATGCCGTGAGCCGCGACCACTGACCTGACCGATCGCCAGTGGCTGGCGGCCGCCGCTCCATCGCAATCGATGGACGATGGGATGGCCATTGGCCACCACCGGAGCGATTATAAGAGCCGCACGGCCGGCCGGCAGGGCGGTAAGGCGTGAGGAGAGGCCTCCGCCGCCGAGCGGTGACGAGCTGCCGCAGCTGCCGTGGGCTGCACGCAGTCCGCGACGGCGGCTCACACCGGCGACAGCTCAGCGCAGCCGTATGTGGCATGTATGTATGTATGTATGTATGTATGTATGTATGTATGTATGTATGTATGTATGTATGTATGTATGTATGTATGTATGTAGTAGTATGGTATGGTATGTATGTATGATATGTATGTCATGTAAGTATGGTATGTATGTATGTATGTATGTATGTTGTATGTATGTATGTATTTATGTATGTATGTATGTATGTATGTATGTAATGCTATGTATGTATGTTGTATGTATGTATGTAATGTATGTATGGTATGATATGTATGTATTGTATGTTGTATGTATGTATGTATGTATGTATGTATGTAATGTATGTATGTATGTTAATGTATGTATGTAATGTATGTATGTATGTAGTATGTATGATATGTATGTATGTATGTATGTATGTATGTATGTATGTAATGTATGTATGTATGTTATGTATGTTATGTATTGTATGTATGTATTATGCTATGTATGTATGTATGTATGTATTATGTATGTATGTATGTATGTATGTCATGTAATGTATGTATGTATGTATGTATGTATGTATGTATGTATGTATGTATGTATGTATGTAATGTATGTATGTATGTATGTATGTAATGTATGTACTGTAATGTATGTAATGTATGTATGGTAAGTATGTATGTTGTATGTATGTATGTATGTATGTACAGGGTGTTTCATAACAAATGGCACCTCTAAGTGCCTCGAATCTATCTGCCAACATTTTTGGGCTGAAAAAGAAAAACCAAGCATATCAATTCAAAGAGCGGACAATTTGCTATTCAGACCATCAATAAACATATGCTCGATTAGGCAATTAATCATTGTGGCTACACGACGCAAAATAAATATGTTGTCGCCAACCAAAGGTGAAACGAAAATAAGTCCGGCACGGAGAGACTCATATTACACTAAGTATCTTTGCAAAGTGCCAACACAAAACTTGGAGACTCAGGCTCCTCATTCGTGAAGATGAATTAAAAACATAGAACAAATCCAAATTCAATGTGGAGAAATTGTGTCATGACTCAAGTTCACAGTCTGCGCTCAAAATGAGCTCCACCACTATGGACGCACGCTTGGAGACGCTCCGGGACGGCACCCACTGACGGCACTCGCTAACTGCCTCTGGGAAAGCTGTGTCCAGCAGGTCCTGAGCCAGTCCTTCAGCTCTTCAACGTCGTGGTCTTTTCTCCTTTAAAAACAATTCACTCATCTCTCCCCAGACGAAAAAATCAAGAGAATTCAAGTCCGGATGTTTAGTCGGCCAGGCTTCCGGCTCGATGTAGCCGGGACATGATTCTTCCAGAAATTCTCTGACGTTTCGAGCCGTGTGACATGGTGTAAAGGGCAACAATGTAAGGGTCAACAATGCAAATGTAAGGGGCAACGATACTTGCGCGTGCCATAAACTGGACAGGTGAATCCTCTGATTCAAGGATCTGATTTATGGTCGTTTGTATGAAAACCGTAAATGCTTTTAAATCCCGAAATCGTTTCACTCGAGTTTGTGACAAACTTTTTCTTTCGACATCGTGTAGGCACATATGAATATCTATCGATATATGTTTATGGTGGTCTTAACGTAAATTGTTCTCTCTTTCGAATGGTATATCTGGTGTTTCTCTTCGGGTAAAGCTGTGACAGATATGAGCCGAAGAACATAGGGGTGCCATTTTCTATGAAACACCCTGTATGTATGCATGTATGTATGTATGTATGTATGTATGTATGTATGTATGTATGTATGTATGTAGTATTATGTATGTTGTATGTAATGTATGTATGTAAGTATGTATGTATGTATGTATGTATAGTATGTATGGTATGTATGTAGTATGTATGTATGTATGTATGTATGTATGTATGTATTGTATGTATGGTATGGTATGTATGTATGTATGTATGTATGTAATGTATGTTGGTATGTATGTAATGATAATGTATGTATGTATGTATGTATGTATGTATGTATGTATGTATGTATGTATGTATGTATGGACAGTGCAGACCATATGTTCTGTCCACTTCATAGACCCCGCCCGATGTCGATGCACCCGGCGAATAAATCCTTCGTGAAAACGGCTAGTAGCAGTCCTTTCAGTGCATTATTCGAATAAGCCCTCCATTTCTCTGGGGCTATGTTTTTTCGTCTGCCGGAAGCTAGCTTTATAAGTACACTTAAAAAGTATTGCCTAAGCGCACCCGTTTAATTAAATGCCAACATTGTCCATCGGTGTTGTCTGTCGGTGCTGCACGCAGTGAAATCTAATGACACTATTTATGCCCTCGCCCCTGATACCGGGTCGAGGGCTAAACTAATCGCATTGGATTCCACTGCGTGCAGCACCGACAGACAGAGACAGAGACAGAGGTGGTGTCGATGAAGTCGACAAAAATTTTGTTTGCACTGTGCATAAGTCGGTGTAAGTACAAATGATCTTCCCTTGCCACCACGTGGCGCTATGGTCGCGATAGGCGCAACAAGGTGGTTTCCCCACCGTAAGCTGATACCCAAACATTGTGACTGTCTGACAAGTGCGTGACCTGGGGAGGGAGAGGAAGAGAGTGCGAGGCGGTGTCGGAATGGAATGCGCCGCGACCCAGGTGGTGGTCAATTAAAACAAAATGTCAGGGCCGTCTATTTCGAGAGCCAAGGGGTCACCTATCCTGAGCTGGCAGATATCCAACAAACAGTGCTCATTACATCAGCTCAAAGAACTCAGTCGGTATAGCTGTCGACTCTCAGCGTATTCGTAGCATGGTAGTGTGCTTGAACCGCGCTGGACCGGGCGCTTTTACGTGAGTTTCTTTCTTAATCATGCCACGTGTCATGTGCTGTAATGCAGAACCCCGAAATTACGAATGCAAACGTCCACCTGAAGATTCTACGCGGAAAACAAAAATTATTAAGTGCCCCTCACACTGGTATGTTCGCATCATGCCGCTTTGTACTCAATGCTCCGCCAAGACACTCGGATGGGTTTTTATCCATAAGTTCGTGACGATATTTGCGACGACATTTGCGATACCTGCGATGACAGGATCTAAAGAACATTCGATGACAGGATCTAAATAACATATGTCTTTAAAGGATCGCCGGGTGTGCAGCTAATAGAGCATCTGACGGGCTACCCAGACAACAATTAACTTGGGGACTGATCGGGCACAATGGTTTAATCCCATTGTGCCCGATCAGTGCCCAAGTTAATTGCTGGCTGGGTACGTGTTTAAATTTGACATTGACCTTGATATCTCGTCAAAATCTCGACACTTTATTTTTGGCGCAATGCAAATTGTTCAATCATCGCAATCGACACGACGGACAACAATTTTCTAACTGGAATATTCATTTCCGTGACGACATCTGTAACGACGGTATCGGTCAACTTGAGATAAAAATATTATTCCTTAAAAAGAAAAGCCCGTGCAGTATTCTATCAATAGCACACATAGCGATGTTTCACATAGCTATGGCCTATGGCTTTCTGGTCTTAACAGTTAACACTTAACTCAACACTGGTCATCACATATATCGTCGCTAACTTGTTTATATATTATAGCATTCTAGGTCTGCGTAAACTGCCAGCCTGCAGGGTTCCTGTACTCGCCAGCCAGCCTCGGCACACATGCGCATAGCTGTTGTTGTCCGATCGACAAGTGGGTCGGGGCTCGGGCCAAGAGTTCGTCATGGGCTGGACTGGCCCATGGGCCATGGGTTGGACCTGGGCTGGGCCTGAGCTAGGCCTTGGCTGGACCTGGGCTGGATCTCAACTTTTAAAGAAATCCCTGGGCTCTGGGCGGGCCTGGGCTGATAATGTTGAATTAATTCGCACGCCGCGCAAGCCAGGTCAGAGCTTAGCAATATTTTAAACCGCAGTTTGCTTCCACAGCAACACATAGGTGAGTGATGTTAATTATCATTTATAATAGCTGTTTCCACGACAAAATTATTGCACTGGAAAGATTCTAAATATTTATAAAAAATGTTTAAAACGTTTTGGTATACAAGTTGTAGTAGATAATATATTTAAAGACAAAATGACTGATGTAGGCGATATTGTCACTATTGTATAGTAATGGAAACATAAATTGAGCTCATAACAAGTTTATGATACAAAAATCGTCCTTTTTTAAAGAACATATGTGTCTAGAGTCAATTCGTTTAGTTAAGCATACCGTCATACTAGTTCACATGGGTGGAGAATCGTTATCAAAGCTGCCCCAGCCGAGGCCCGAGGATTAGTTACGTAGCCTTTATTTTTACCAGAGGGGGAGCCAATTTAGTATAAAATAACAATTTCGCTCCTCAGCCAAATGTTGTTGACTTGGTGGAGTTGGAGGGGGGGGGGGGTAATAATTTCTTCTGGAGTGTAAATTTGCTATACTCAGGAGGAGGTTCATCGTCACCGTGTTCCGAAATGTCATCTTTGCTTGAGTGTCAGGTGTAAAATTCAAGCAAAAAACAAAAACAAAAAACAAACAAAACAAAAAACATGGAAGTGGAAAGTTATGTATAACAAAGTAAAATATTCAAATAATTATGTATTTTTTTGCAGAAAAGCAGGAGATTATGCTGAAAGCATGCATGACTACTTCAAGTCATTATTAATGTCAGAATACATATCCATTCATAATTTGGGAGTGGAAAATTGAAAAGTCACTCCTAAAGCGGAGAGTAAGAATGGAAAATTATTCATATTTGGGTGTCATTTCCCACCCAAACGACCATATTTTAGAACGCAGCCCCCCCCCCCTTGACTACGTCCCTGCCGAGGATAGGGATGCAGCCAAGGGCTCCGCACGAGGCTGGGGAAGGGGCATCACGATTCAGGACGCCTCTCCTTCGCATCTAGACACTGAAGGTGCCACTCACGAGTGCAGGTGGCCCCCTCGAGTTGTAAGTACCAGTGGCACCCATGTTGATTTGAAATGATGCCCTCCTTAGACCGGAGATAAGGACCCAACTGTGCCTCCTTCGAAAACTCGAAAACACGTTTTCGGACCTGCCTGGCCCTGGGATGCTCACTAAAACAAAGTTGGCAGCCTCCTTGACTAACCCCCCTCATTTCGAAGCGCACCTAATTTATAAAGTAATATTTTTTGACTAAAGTAATATCTATTCCACCTGGGGTCACAATACATGTGATATAAAGTTAAACTTAGAAGCGTTTTCTTTTAACCATACCTTTTCACAGATAGTCTTATCAAGTATGCCTTCTCATGCTAGGATTATATTTGCATTTCAGTATTTAAAATCACAAACTAAGAGCTTGCAAACAAAACCAAAAGTCTTGCAAAAAGTTGCCCCGGCCTCAGCTGGGAAAACTTTGAAGTTGCCCCGGCCACGGCTGGGAAAGATTCGCTAGAATTCTGCTAGAATCGATTCGCTAGTCCATTGCATTGGACGAGTCAGTGGCGGATCCAGAGGGGGGGGGGGCAGGGGGCCATGCCCCCCCCTTGGGCCTCGAACTTGAGGGGTACACTGGCCGCCTGAGGGGGCACTCTGGCCGCCTGAGGGGGCACTCTTGTCGCCTGAGGGGGCACTCTTTGTCGCCTGAGGGGGCACTCTTTCGCCTGGGGGGCACTCTTGTCGCCTGAGGGGGCACTCTAGCCGCCTGAGGGGCACTCTAGCCGCCTGAGGGGCACTCTTGTCGCCTGAGGGGCACTCTAGCCGCCTCAGGGGGAACTCTGGCCGTCTGAGGGGGCACTCTGCTGACCTGAGGGGTCCTTAACATTTTGAAGAAAAAAAAATACTGAAATAGGGGCACCCACAAAATATAGTGGACCAAATCCGTCGAGTTTTCAGATTTGGGTATAGGTAGGGACACCACTGCAATTCATGGCCCCCTCCTTGCAGTTTGTCTGGATCCGCCACTGGGGCGAGTCCACTGTGCGTCAATTGCGGGGAGTCCATATGACGACCAAAAGCGTCCCAGATCGCATCATTTGTATACTCATTCTGAATCATTTGAAAAAGATTCAGTCGCTGGAGATCTGACATCAAAACTAACTTAGAAGTGATTGTTTTGTTAGCTACCACCAATAACCAAACCGCAATTTTGTAAAATTATATTCTTACTAACATAATAAAAAATAGGGACATTTCAAGACAAAAATCGCATGTAAAAACTGTGTGGAATGGATCGTCGAAACTTTTCAAAACATTGTAAAATGTTTTAAAAGTTTCGCACAATAATCCATCGTGAAAACGGCTAATATATAAGTAAATATAATATAATAATGATTACAAATTGTGTGAAAATAATTACATGCTTGATCTGAATTTGCCGAACCGGGCATGGGCCTCAACATTATGAACTTGACTGGACCTGGTCTGGGCATAGGCTTGATGTTCATGGGCCTGGGCTGGACTGGGCTTGGGGTTAGTGGGCCCATGACGAACTATGGTCGGGCCAGGAGAGCGGTGGAGATTCCGCCAAGTATCGGCCGGTATTCCGCCAAGTATCGGCCGGTATTCCGCCAAGTATCGGCCGGTATTCCGCCAAGTATCGGCCGGCACCAGGCGAGCTGTCAAACCCAAGGCTTTATAACAGTGGTTCCCAAACGCTGGGTCATGACCCCATTTGGGGTAACGGAGACATTCTGCGGGGGTAACGAAGGCCTGTGAAGTTGAACCATAAATGTTACGCCAAGACAGCTTTGATGTAGCCCTCGGCTGACAATATAATTTTTCGGTGCGCCTTGTCGGTAACGAAGCCCAGAATTAAGAAATTGGTGAAGAAAACGGAATAAATACATGTGCGCTTTCAGTCTTTGTTTTAACTGCATGTTGAGATGCTCCAATGGAAGTGTGTCGACAGGTGCAACCAACATATTGGGAAGCAACGCTATTTTTGATAAATCGGTATCAGTTTTGACGGGTGAGGTAACGGCCTCCTCTGACTGCTGAAAAGAGGTAACTATGTCGGGAGGGCTGGGAACCACTGCTCTATAACAAGGTAGGTCATTCCAACCAAAAACGGGGTCTCAAGGCCTGATTGGCCGTGACGTCAGGTGCACATGAGTTGTGCTAGCCAGCATGATCAGCGTGTTAAGTCCCACTGGGATCTCCTTTCTAACTCGGAAACTAAAAAGACTAGCAAGACGCAGAAGACATACATTGTTCAAAAGCTCTTGGCAGGGCAATTCGAAGTTACTCCAATGTTATTTGCCTCAGGTCAATATTTAGGCCACCAGAGTTCATTAAAGGTCACGTTTCATGAAAGTATAAAAATGCTCTTTTTCAGAGAACATGCATTGGATCAAGCTAATGCTTTCAGATTCAGAATCATGCTATTTTAGCTCATTGTTGATGAATTAGCTGAAATTTTTTCTCAGTGACTTCCGTAAGGTCGGCTGAGGTCATCTCAGGTCATCAGCACCTTTTTGCTAATAACTATTGATACAAGAAAGATAAATACGTGCAAATGAAACCATTATATTTGACTCGTCGAGTCCCCCCATATGCAGCATGACCTACCTGGGCCAGCAAATGATCTTGTTCTGAGGTCAAATTTTGAAGTTGATCTAAACAAGTCACCATTTATTTGTGTTTTGCAAAGTGCCTTTACGATAAAAAACGCGATGGTGTTGAAATTACTTCTATATGTCTAACCAATACAAAGTTATTTATGATAAACGTTTTGGAAAAATGGCCTCCTGACCAGACTTGTGAATGATTCAAATTTTCATGAATGCTTTAATCATGATTCACCGGCAATTATGAATGATTTAATCATGATTCAGTCACTCAACATTATCACTAGTGAATGATTCACAGTGATTCACAGGCTTACGTGAATCAATCATGAGTGATTCATGAATGATTCATGAATGACTCAATCACAATAATTAGCAATGCGTAAGTGAAAATAACAGTGCATATATTCGGAATGAGGGTGTTTACAGACCAAATGAAGGTGCTGAAAGTGATCATGACATGTGTTGACTCAGTTCCATTCCCCATTACGAGGGTGGGCTATCATTTGTATAGTTTCTGCTGTCCCCCTCAGAAATAATGATTCATTGTGCTATAAATGATTCAATCACCCTTTTGTATTTGTATGAATGATTCAATCAATTATTTATTGAATCATTCACGAGGAGGTGAATCTATTCATGAATGATTCACGTAAAATAAGAATGATTCAATCAAAAATAATGATTCAATCAGAATCAGTCACAAGTCTGCTCCTGACCTTTGGTGACCTATGTGGCCTCAATTATGGACCTGAGAGCCCATTGAGTATACTGAAGCGATTCGAAATTGCATTAGCTTTCAATTGTAATTTTCCGCTTGTTACTAGCTCTCATAGTTCCCGAGATCTTTAGGAGTTTCTAGAGCGAAGTCCTTTACTTGGACTTTTGACCTTCGATGACCTCAGGCGACCTCAATATTGGCCTGAACCAAAAGTATGAAAATAATTTGTAATGGCCTTGAAAAGAGCTGCTATCGAATACTGGTTAATGCGTCTTTCTATCTTTTTAGTTTTCAAGATAAGGGGGGGGGATTTTGGGTTAAGTATCAATGGAATTTTGCACGATTATCATGCCAGGTTGCAAAAGCCATGTGCACCTGACGTCACGACCAATCAGAGACTGGTATTTGATGGGACTCTCTTTTGTAATGCTGAAGGTGCCGGAGTGAGCGCCTCTGGCCAAACCGGTCCGGCCCCGCCTCGGTGCGGGATTCAGCTAATTATCGTCTTGCCTACTGTGGGAGATCCAGAGCTAGCGAAGACCATTAGTAGACCGATTGTCCGTTAATGGAGCCGGCTGTTCTGAATAACAGGGTATTCCCTGAACATCGACCGTAATGTGGTGCACAGGGAGCGGACAAGTGAACAAACAGCTCAGAGTGGGACAAAAACATAATTGTCAACAATGTGGAACGTTTCCGAAGACATAGACAGGATTGCGATGGGTTTGCTTAACTCAAGCAGCACTATCATCGTCATTTGAGTCATTCGTAAGTTCCGTCCGTCCAATGATGTTGTATGTTCACACGGGAATGGTTCCAGTAGAAGAGGTTGATACATCACCGAGTCAAGGTAAATACAGCGCCTCTAGTCCCACTTTGAAGCTGTAGAGTTATACCAGCTTCATTTAATAAATTAACCGACTTTTCAGAAACCTCGTTGGAACAAGGCACAACTTTTGTACAGTCGGAACTTTACAGCATGTGCATTGTGAAATGTGCATTGTACGAAGTCAACCAGAAATTCGAAGTTACGTGCGCTTATAAAACATTAAGGGAGTGTGCCTACTCACATTGGTCATGTGGAGTTGTTGACACTAGTCTGTAGAACATATTTGTATGAATTAGCCATGTAATTCATTTCCCCAGAATCACTTTAGTTGCTGAGATATTCCAAGGTCGCCAATCACATCTGGAAGTACTTAATTATCGATAGTCGCAGAAGCTTCGCTACTTAGAAGCATTGCTTTCTTAAATTACAACGCTAGCAGTATATGTAGCTCTGGCCAATAGAAACAACTCCGTGGAGCACTGATAACAGCTGCCCGAACAGATTCTCGATAACTATAAACAAGCTCAATTTACATTGCTCTAAAGGTTTTGTATCGTCTTTAGTGCGGCCATTATGAGGTAACATCTTTCGCTATGTTCTGTTTATAGCGAGTTCGTTTATGGAGTTGTTTGTAAAAACCAAAAACAAATGCAAAAACAGAATATTAAGTAAAATTACAAGCAAAGGGGCTTCCAGACGTGAATTTTATGCGAACCAATAATCAAAGCAATAGCTTCTTACTCGTAGAGGATATATTGTGAAAGTTCAAATAGAGTAGGCACATTCCCTTTAATATGGTCGATAGCTTACTTGTTGATCCAGTAGTGTTTTTGTTCGTTGTTTTCGTTTGTTTGATAGGTCATTGAGGGCATTGTTTAGGGTCGAAATTTCTTCGTTAATGCTGTCAGATGTTTCCTGAAAGGAACAAGGACGTAGTTACCTGCGAAAACTTCGAGCAATTCAAAACCAATGAAGGACACACCATGGACTATGGAGCATTACATACAATGGAAATGGAGTACATTGTTATAAGACCATTATTGCGTTTTGTAAGAGCGGCTGAAGCAGCATTTTACGTCACACAATACACATAATTTCGGTAGTAGACAATGGGGTCACATTAAACAAACATCACAAGACGATATATGCACGAGTATGCTAAATACTGATAAGAACAACTTTGAATGTTTGGCAATTGTCATTTTAAGCGTCGGCCGTCGTTCATAATATCCGTGCTTTATTATGCGTTTGGCATGCTGCTGGCTAGTGGCAGAAGGCAAAGGTTATGCCATCAGTTGCTCACCATAGCACATTTTCCTCGGTACTTCAGTCTCTTAACCTTGTCGTACGTGCACTCTCTGACGAGAATCTCCTCCGCCTCTTCTGCTGACTGGGTCAGCAGTTTTGCCATCCGTTTCCTATCCTCCATGTTGGTCTCCACGAGCGTGATAGTTTCATTTTTGTATGTCGCAACAGCTTCTTTGACGGCACCACGAACGGCTTTTTCCTCCTTGGCTTCAAAAATAGGTACATGAAATCACAGGTTTGGTTAGATCGCTTCTGCAGATCAGTAGGGAGAGCGCTGGTCTTCAGAAATCCCTCGGTGTGGCAGCCCGGCTTCGAGGCTCTTCGCCACTCGCTATGCGTCTCTGTTTGGAATGGTCTGTGGCCGGTGGCAGCGGCCGCGTTAAAGGTCAGGTGACGCCAGAGGTCTGGGTAGACTATTAGTAATGGAATCTTGGGGAAGACCGTGTTCGGGTATGTTTGGCCACGTTAAACCTTAAGTCTGCCGGCTATCAGGAATTGCCCTGCTGACGGTGGGTCTGGGCGTGCGCAATCAGCTTGGACTGGGATCTGACCTTGTAAATCCATCCATACAGAAGTTTTGGACTCAATTTATTGACACAAATGTACTCTTTTGCGATAATAAACTGCAGGTCGAGGGGAGATAGAGGACATGAAAAGTAAAACAGGGTCAAGATGATCGATGCGCATGAGCTCGATACCAACTAGGCACAATACAATACACACCTAATACATACATACACTTATTTGGTTAATTTAGGTAGTACATTGAGTTTACTTACATTTACATAGGGTAAGATATCAACCACACCGTCACTGGTACATACGTTTTCTTATGATGGTAAACAAAACATTACAGTGGCTTACTATTAAAAGCTGCTCGGACTTTTCGTACACACACGAGTAAGGCGAGTATGCAATAACATTACCTTGCAGTTCCCCTTTTCCTCTGGCAAGCATTACTTCTGGCTTTAGAGGCCATATCCGTTCATCAGGAGGAAGTTTAATTGGCTGACTCATATTGATATTTTTCGAACGTAACACCAATATAAAAATACAAAGGGAAGATCTCAGCAGAATCTCACTTCGATTTGGTTTGATTTTGACGTTTAAAACAATAAGGATTTATTTGACGTAATAGCCCAACCCCAAGGGAAACCAACCCAGACCCCTTTTACCCCAGATAGTGAACAGATTTGTTCTTGACTACATCTCAGGTAAGATAAAATCTAAAACTGTTCACAAAAACAGAGAGAAAAGCTGATGAAGTGAAAATAAATATAAGAAAGGAAACACGTGCTGGACTTTTACTGGTCTTTTACTGCTAAGGTTTGAGGTCGGTGCATTAAAAGATTAGACACGGACATGATGTTTCTCTGACGTTGTTGATTTTTATCTCGATTATGGTTTTCTTACTGAACCAAAAACAATACAACTATGATTTTGGATGCATGCCTGTTCACTGTTTGTTGGCATGTTGAATGGAACTCGTAAAACACGCGAGTATTTTTACTTCACAGTCCACGTCTCCTGGACCAAGATTCTCTTGGACGTGAGGAGCTCGAACTGAGACAAGTTCTGAAAGGTTGTTCTTCGATGGACATTGGACATGCCTCTGCCCAGGTTCGTTGCGTCTCGTCCGTCGATAAGGGTTACATAACAACATAGGCGTATCCAGAATTTTGCCAAGGTAGTACCCGCGGCCAGTTTTATGAGCCCCTGGAGCGTCAGGGCCCCTTTACAAAACTGAGGGCCCTTTTACCACCAGCCCAGGAAAAATATGTCGAGCTGCGGGTATGGTAAATTACGAAAAAGCATTGTAGTGTGCGGGGGTAAATAATAAAGGCAAAAATAATCTCAAATCCAACTAGGTTTAACGTCGTGATTTGAAGAAACAGAAAGACATCCTGAAACGGTTCTTATCTAGCTAAAAAATACCTCTGTGGGTCTGTTGGGTCCATCGAGGCCTCGGAATATCAGTCTTGAAGGGCCTAGCAGGGTTCCCCACATACCGACCAAGGGCGATCTAAGGACGACTGAGGACGACACAGTTTGAACAATGAACAAGGGTCCCTCACGCAGACCTATGGTCCTTTCAGGCCGATCCAGGGTCCCTTAGGCCGACTGCGGGCATTTCAGACCGATCGAGAGCACCCTCATGTCGACTGAGGACCCTCTCAAGCCGCGGCCGAGGGCTATCTCGGGCCGACCAAGCACCTTTTTAAGCCATCCGAATGCCATCCCAGGACGATCAATGGGCCCTCAGGCCGACTGAGGAGTGACAGGCCCTCAGACCGACAGAAGGTCCCTCAGGGCTCAGGCGATCCGAGGGCAAGCTCATGTAAGCCAAGGGCACCCACAGGCCGGCAGAGGGCCATCTCAGACCAACCGAGGGCCCCTCAGGCCATCTGAGAGCTTATCCTAGGACGACTAATGGCCCCGTAGACCAACTAAGTGCCTCTCAGGTTGACTCAGGACCCCTAAGGCCGAAGGCCCCCTCAGGCTGATTGCAATCTACCTCAGGCCGGTTACGGGCCACTCAGGCCGACTGAGGGTCTACTCAGACGACTGAGGGTCTACTCAGACGACTGAGGGCTTACTCAGACCAACTGAGGGCCTACTCAGACCGACTGAGGGCCTACTCAGACCGACTGAGGGTCAGACCGACTGAGGGCTACCTCAGGCCAACTGAGTGACCCCTTAGACCGACTGAGGGCCCCTCAGACTAACTCAGGCCGACTGAGGGCTCCTAATGTCGAATAAGGGCCCACTCAAGCACTGGCGGATCCAGCGTCGGGGATGGGGGGGGGGGGGTTGGCAAAAAGTGCCCACATTTATTCCCCGATCTGGGCCGTTCACCTTACTTTGGTATTTGAGCTTAACAATTTTTTTTTTTAGGGGAAGAAACATAAACACACGAATATTTCGTAGCATACAATGCTACGAAATGTTTGTCCGCCCCTGTAAGCTCAGTGGGAGAGCGCTGGACTACTGACCTATCCGGTAGTGGCAGCCCGGGTTCCGAGTCGCTTCGGCGCTCGCTTTTGCTCCTGACTGGATGGCCTGGCGGCGGTGGCGGCCGGTCGCACTCAAGGCCAGGTGACGTCGAGTGAGCGGGGCGGACCGTGCCCAGGTCATGTCGGGCACGTACAACTTCGTTCTCTAAATTCTGCCGTCCAACAGGAATTGCGGGATCGGGTGGTGAGGTCCAGGAACCAAGCGCAACAAGCTCTGCTTAGCGCGGGTCCTACCTCGGAAAGCCATCCATACAACATTCGGGACTTAAATTTAATTTAAAAGGTACCTACACTATAGAAATAATAACGTTTATCTCATACCCATTCGCAGAGGCGTTGCCGACAATTTTACAGTGGGTGTTGGCTGAAATGACTACAAATATAATTTTCTGCGCGTGTTTGCAGCATTTTAATACAGATTTCCATGTTATAACAAGTACATTTTATATTATAAAGTTATTTATCAGTCACCCTCGTGCTCGCAAACAGGCTGGGTGTGTGTATCGGGACTGTATTCGTATATGTACATACGTAACGCACACTCAGCAATTTTTGGTGAGGTGCAGACAACCCAACGAATCACATGGTACAGACCGAATACAGTTTCACAATTATTTCGAGCGTGCACAGCGTTTGAACGCAAACATGACAGTGACATGGAACAACGCAAGGGTCGCAGCTGGGGTGGTGGTGGGAGCTCGAGAGTCCGCTCGTCCGAGTGAAAGGCCACAACAATTGGCTCGGCCGCGCCGGCCGGCTAGGGGTGCGCGTGTGTGACGTCACGCCAGCTGTGCCTTACATGCCACGCTGACCCTTGACCTTACGTCCCGAGGCCGCCGGATAAATAAGCACAGGTCTGGCCGCGGCCAGCCTGACCTGATATTAAGCGCCGCGAAGCGGCGCGAAATTTTTACGAATTTGCCTGATAAAACCCATAAATATAGGCGGTGCACTTCTGAAAGACACTGAATGAAATTAACTTCCCAAATTTGTATTTGCGATTGCGAAACTTGTCGCGAAATTTCCGAATTTTGACTGAGGATAGCTTGATTTTGACTGCTGCAAGGGCAATTTGTACGATAAATTGTTATCTTTCCCCGCAAAATTGTTAACTTCAATAGTTTTTATTAAGATGATTGCTTTCAAGATCAGTGCAGGAACGCGCGGGGTCATACTTGTATTTAATGCCCCCAGATTCCTGCAGGGGTGGGGATGCGCCCCTGATGCGCCCTGAATCCACTAGTGGCGTTGGCGAACCCTTTCCCAAGCGTTGAAAGGGCCAAACAAAACGGATGAAAAGCCACGTTACAAGGATGGAGAATGCAGTATGGCATGTATGTCATGGGCCATACCAACTTTTTGGAACTGGAATTAGCAAATTGAAAAATCAAGAACCAGTGACACCAATTTAGAATAAGCCATACCAGCTTGGAATCTTTTTTAGATCCAAGACATATCATTCTTAAATAATTGCGCCGCGTAGTGGCGCCAAAAATTTGAGTATTATACCCTGGATATGCATTTTCATAAATGCGTCACATTTTGTAAAGTGCGGACCTGTAAACAATATTGTGCGTTTAAAAGTGTGATAAAAAGTGTTAAAACGAACTATTTTGCACAATAATATAGGAAAATAGCAACATAAAGATAATTGCGATGAAAACGGCACAATTTATAAACCCCCATGTAATATTTTAGGTATTTAAATTGCGCCGCGTAGCGGCGGGAAATCTTGCCTTTTATTCCCTGGACAACTGCATTCTTTCTGTTATTTGCAATATTGACCTGTTGGTTTCCATCGAAAATTCTGGTTATGAAATAGAGGCAAATCCATTATACGTTATTACCGATCGCTTTTTGTTATGAAGCTTGATCGTTTGGGGGGCAAACAGGCAACTTTAGGCCTTTGGGGGGCATGACCCTAAATGCCCCCCATGGATCCACCAGTGCACTCAAGTTGATTGAGGGCCCCACGGGCCGATAAATCGACCCTTAGATAGACCGAGGGTACGTCTGGCCAGCCAAGGGCCCCTAATACCGCTTATGGGCCCTTATACAAAAATAAAATTGTCCCTCAGCTCAAAGGGGGTACCAGCGGGTGTTCAGAGTACCCCTTGGATACCTCTTGCATGACAAACCAACACTATTCTTCGGTAACCCATTTTTTGCAAAGTTACCCTTATCAAACAGTGATGTACTGTATGATATCCGGTGTTGTCACGACTGATAATCTCTTAAGAATATCAGACAAAAGTCAAGTCTGGAATGAGATGTCTGTGTGCTTTTCCGTGACCTATTTTCGCTTGGGTAATGCAATTTTTCCATCGATCAAGCCACTCTCCCATCCAAAAACAGCATTGTCGTTGTGTCCTGGGTCAAAGTATATTACAGACTCGTCCATCGGGTTCGCCTCTGGCCGCCTATATGCCGTCGCCGGGGAAGACGTTGCGGGGTCGGCGGAACTCCTGTTCGACCACGTGGATGCGCTGGCTGTTAGTGGTCTTGCGTGTGTCGATTGGCGGCCGGTGGCCGTACAGGCTGCTGCCCAGCACGGGCACGGTACGGGCCGCCTCCTCGCGCCACATGTGGACCGCGGCCAGCTTGTACTGGCCGTCCTCGCGGTGCAGCCGCTGGTTCCAGGTGTTCTTCTGTCGGTACACCTGGTCGTACTGGCATCTGCCGCCGGCGCACACAGGCAGGTGACCCGGGGTCAAAATCACTGCCACGGGCGGGGGTTTGGTTTACGTTGGGACAGTTGGCGTAAGGGAAGCGAGTGCTGAGGTTAGAGCATGTTTACTGCGAATGGCAGACCACTTGTATCTTAATTTTGGTCGATAACTTTTGAAAACATCAACTGGCATGAACACGTTTTGCGTAATGGACGTTTCAGATCCCACGCTAATTTGTATTATTAAGGCTGGTAAGTGGTTGTCAAACGAAAGTATGGACCACTTCCCATTCAATCGTAATGTTAAAGATAATTTGAGCTTGGATAGAGACCTACACCTGGTCGCTTTGTAATCCCGCCCTCGACTCCGCCCACCCTTTGTATTTGACCGGTTACGGATCGGACAGTGCCGGTGAAAGGTCAGCCCGGCATTCCGGATGGAGCTAAGATCTGACGTCAGAGCAAAGCTTCGCCCTTCCACGATAGCCTCTACTCACGGATTATCTTCCCTTTGCGAGTTTTAAAGAGAAATAATTACATTTTATTTTGCTTGCAACAATTTAGCAGGCTTCCGTTTTGAAATAACAATGAATATTGATTTGATTTTAATTTAAGAATTAAATAAAATTATTTCTCATTCAATGTTGATTTTTTAAAATCATACAACATTGAATGAGGGAATAATTTAATTTAATTCTTAAATTAAAATTATATCATTATTAATTGTTATTACAAAACGGTAGCCTGATAGATTGCTGCTAGCAAAATACATATACTTTTTTCGAAACTCATGAGCAGTATTTTTCCATCACTATTTGAAGCGCGCCATATGTTTCGAACCAGTGTTTCGAATTTGTTCAACACTGGACATTGGGACAATGTCCTTGAAACAAATCACTGACACTAAATTAAGGCCAGGTAGATCGTTGTCCAAGTGATTCGATAAACTTGTAATGCAATTTCCGGTTGTTTTAATTGTTCGTTATTAAATTATTATTATTTATTTTTTTTTTTTTGGGGGGGAATGATTTAATTTTCATGACAATATTAAGACAATAGTGTGATATACAAGCAGAAAAAATCATACAACTCCTTTTCCCCCGGAATAAGTGAACAATTTTCAAAATTTTGTGAGTCCCACCACTAAAAAAGGCAGCAATAGAAGAGCATCGATGGGCTACTAATTTGGTTACCTGTTCATTAAATGGTTATTAGATATAGAGGATCTACGGGCGTATAATCACAAGAAGCAGAAGAAAAAAATCCTTTTCATATCATAAAAAACTTGACAAGCCCAGGGCACTAAAATACTGGGTACTCCAAAGTTTGTATTTGTTTTATACTAGAAATATACTATAATGACTTAAAACATACCAAAAAGTGAAGGTCACAACCAGATCTAGAATAATATACCAGGATATGGCTGCATCTTATTTGTGGCGTGTATGGCGTTTTTGTTTCGATCAGCAACCTCATATATAAGCGTATTGGCAAGCATTGTCGCTGCGACCATAGAGATCATATATTCATACACATATCATATATAATATTATATATATATATATATATATACATCATATATACAATATATATATGATCCTACTGGCTGCGACCCCATTGGCCGAGTTGTCTAATGACGGCGGCCATATTGGTACTCACAAAAGCAGTCGGCGGCCGGCGCGATCACATATTTTGGCTAATAACTCAAGAACTGTTGGTTGGGCTTGACATTTTGATCCCGGAAATCTAAATAAAACCGTTCAAACTATATTTATGTAATTCGACTTTTATATGAATCTTTGGAAGAAAGTCTCGAAAACTTGGCTTGAAAGGTGGCATTTTAACATGTAACCCTATGGGCCAGTAGGAGAAGTCACGCCCATGCTAACAACTGGACTTTGGACACCGTGACAAGCCCGCAGTTTGATGAGGACCAAAAGTACTTGCAAGCACCTTACACGTACCGGTCGTTTTAAGCGTGGAACGCTTATCAACTTTGAATTGCAATATCTTTTGAAAGCAAAGTTTGTATGCAAAATGTGAGGAATTTTCAATATATTTTGGTCTCGTCTGTCGATTTCACCCCCCCCCGTGATAACTCCGATTTTAGGTGGCGCCGAGGTTATTATTTCCGGCGCGGGTTAAAGGGAGAGTGCCATCTGGCAGGCCAATATCGAGTTTTTGGTGTATATCGGTAGACTAAGTATGTCCGATTTCACCTGCAAAGTCTGGTTCCCGAACCTGCCCCCATTAGATCAAAAAATACATTTGCACCAGCAATGAATGGCATACATTCGTAAAAGTGGAGTCACCTCCGCACTATTTTCAATCACTTCTTTGCGAACTATAATTTTCTTTTGAATATTGCAAACTCAACATCACCATTCCGTCAGTGAACATTACGATTAGGAAGCGTAGGTATGCAGTTGATTATTTTGTCAACAATCATATCTTTTTTAATTATAAAAAAGAATGTCTCTGGCTCAGCAAGAACAGCAAGAATGGCTCTGGCTCGACTTTGGGCCGAAAAAGTTAAATGACCGTCCCCTCTAACACAGAAAGACGTTTCAAGGTCAAGTCGCGGCGAATTCAGACTATGGCTTTGGGCGGGGAGCTATTGGGTAATACAAACCGGCAGTGAGTTTCGGAAAACTTTCAGCAACTGCACACACTGCTGACGACAGATTAATTCCAGAAACGAATTGAAATCACGGATTTTGCTTCCCCTCATTTGCAAAGCAAGTGATACAAACGATATAGTTTTTATGAAATAATAATTAATGAAAACATAGCGCATCAGCTATACGTAACGACATCTAGTGGAAAGTATCTAAGTACTAGTCCAATTACGCCATCGCCCATCAAGAGCGGTCCTCATGAATTTAGTGCTGTGCACAATCGGGACCAACAATTTGGAGTCAGAAAAAAAAATGTTTTGCCGATACATTGCTTTAGGGCAAGTTTGACAAGAGCATACATGTTAATTAATTCCCAGCATTCATTTAAGCTGCTTTTTATAAATCCTCCCGAAGTGGCACTATCCCTTTAAATCATAGTGCACTTAACTGCTACTTACATGAAGTCTTGTTGTTTTTTGCGGTTACCAAAATAGGTAACCTCTGGATCCATCGATACTGGTTTTTCTGGGTGAGTTGTCTGGAATCGACAATCAAATTTATCCAATTTCCCCAACATTTCCTTGGCAAACTCATCATCCTGAACGTATGTGTAGTCATGTACAAAATATTCGCCCATCTTGAAGTCTATTCCTGTCAGCGTCCGCTTCAATATGCCGATGACGTGTTGCTTCAGATGCTCTATGGAGACGTACACAGAACCTACTCCGATATTTGTGTTCAAGTAGGGACAACTTGTGTAGGGCTAGAACGACAACTACATTAATAGGTTGTTGTTCTTGTATTATTCTTCGTCTTAAGTCAAGGTTAATATTATTTAAGAAGCTTGTATAAGGTAAAACAGGGTATATTTAGTTAACCTGAAGCAGTTCTGGATACAAATAAACCACAAACAAGAAAGTATTTGATACCCCACCAATCAACGTGCATATGTCTGAGAGTGTCTACAAGTGATTTTCTTTAATATTGTGTTTTTGCCCAATTCACAAACGTTTTAATTTACATTCAGATAAAACATTTTTATTTCGTGACTAAAAATGTGCGAGTACCTCCGACGTTTACTTATAGTTCACTTTATAGTTCCGACGTTCACTCATATTGTTCACTTCCTCCGACGTTCGCACCCTTTACACGTAGTGCAAAGGGTGCGACGGAAGGCGATGCCTTCCTTTGTATTCCAATAGCGATGAAAGACCAGGGAACACCCAAGATCGGAAACAAATTTTATGGTAAGGCTAAAATCACGTAAATACTAACATAACACAAGTATGGACTTGGACATATCATCAAGAAAAGGTCACCATTAAGGGGTAAAGTAGCGATGCCCGCAGCGGTCTTGAATCCGTTATTTGCCCCCAAAACGGCCCAACACACAATGTGATTTTCAATTAAAGTAAGTGTGAGAGACACACGTTTATGGTCGGTTGTGTTACTTAGCTAGAACTTGCCCCTTAAAGAACCTCGGATCCACCCCTTTGCCGATTAATACGCCCCATGTCTTTTTCTTGGCTCCACCCGTTCACCACAACTAAACGGACCTTTCCGTGTCAGCGCTAAGAAGATCCAGAAGTGGACACATTGGTGCTTGATAGGGGTGCATGGTAAGTGCCTATCGGCTGTAACAAGTATTATAATTCAAAATCATACCAGCAATACATCAATTTGTTTGCAAATTAAAAATACATTTTTTCCATTTAGACACTACGAAGTCTAAAAAATGTTGATAGAATATTGCTCGTCGAACCACATTTAATCCGTTCCCATTTTTCAGTTGGCAAGCGTCTGTAGAAATTGTTCCGGACATCATCGCACCAAGACGACAGCCACCGGTTCCATATTTATTTTAATTCTGATGCAGAATCCGTCTCAAGTTCCAAAACAATAGTTTAATACCGAAACAATGCTGACAATAATCTGAGTCGATCACAAATGTATCTGAAGAGACGGCATCCCGTTTGAACACAGTATCCACTGACGGTTTACCGAGCATGCAGTGTGATCATACGCTCAGCTGGAATATCTCACGCGCGATCAATGAACGCTTTGGATTCTTGTCCGGCACGCTATGACTGCGCCTGACACGTCATTGTAGTGGGCACAAGGAATTCATTATCCTTCTAGCCCACACTCGACCCCACGCACATCTCGATCTGAAATCAATAAATGCAGGAGCACCGAACGCGACAGAACACGTCGTGTCGCTTGCGATCAGTTGGACGGGGGATTGAGGAGGAGGAGGGGGGGGGTCTGAACCGACCGTGTCGGTCGCGGCAGTCGGCGGCACTCAAGCCCCCGGTGCGTCGAGAGCGACGCGGTGCGGCGCGGCGGTCGGCGGCGGCGGTCAGTTCTGCCGTCGGACGGGCGAGGGACGGCACGCAACGCTCTGACGGTGCCGGCACCGAGTGGCGACCTGACAGTGGCCATCTGACGGAGGTGATCTGACAGCGCTGACCTGACAGTGGTGACTTGACAGTGGTGATTTGACAGTGGTGATTTGACAGTGGTGCCCTGCCGGTGGTGACCTGACGGTGGTGACCTGACGGTGGTGATCTGGCGGTAGTGACCTGACGGTGGTAACCTGGCGGTAGTGATCTGACGGTGGTAACCTGACGGTCATGACCTGGGAGTTTTGACAATGGGTGGCGAAGGACTGCTCGTGACGTGCACCTGACACGACTGTAAGACCTCGGCAGTGGCGCGCCGTGTCAGTTTTGGGGCCGGTTTACCCTGTGATTTACTTCGTGGTTCTGGCTGCTGCGTTGTGGGATTGAGGTGAGTCCTTGGCTAGTTTGCTGCAGCTGGCATATGTGGTGCTTATTTAGCGACAATGACTCAATCCTTTGAGAGGAACAGGGCTCTGCTTTGCTTGTGGAGTTTGCTTTGATGTGATGTTCCATTGTCACGGATACTCACGGACCTAGTTTTAGCACATATTATACGCATATTTGTATAGATACCGTGAATGCCACATGCTTATAAGCTCGGACTGCCATTCCTGTCATGCAGTGGAACACACCAGACCGACCTTTTATTAAATACATATACTCTTCATTCGTCTGTAATCACCACCTTGCAGCAGTAACCTAACACCTTGTCGAGGCATACCTGCTGCTACTAAGTCCCCGCTCCTTCGCTGCATTACTTTCGCCAGTCAAACCTGGCGATACGCGTGGGCCGCGTGGGCCGAATGGGCACGCGTGGGCCGAATGATCGCTTTTTTCTGCCCTCGGCTCCGTCTGCCAGCAGGTGGCTGTCCGTGAGCATTAGCGATTCAGCCGGCCAGCAGCGGTGTTGACGTAACGGTCCGCCAGCCAGCCGAACGTCACACTGCTGTGTTTGTGACTTCTGCTAACAGGCTCTATCGGATCGTCAGCTGAAAACAGGGCCCATTGTTCGGTGTCACGGCACCGACCTGGCTGGCGGAGAGAAAGAGACGCTACAGAGGAAAGATGGTCCGCTCGCAGTTAATGGGAAGATAAATCCACGCCATTGCGGCAAAACTGTCTTTGTAGTTAGGGCCACATGAGATGGTCTTGCGCTTGCAACCAGGGGCGTAACTTTCTGAAAATAGATATGATTGGACTTAGTTGTTAAGAGCCCTATTTGTACCACATCGCGTCATATAGGCGTAATGTTAAATTACTAAATTATTGGGTGGTAGCTACAACCTCTAGTTCCACCCATGCTTGTAGCGTTCTTTTTATAACAGTGTCAGCATTGATTGTTAAAAAAGGAATGTTGGTTGGAGCTAATGCTGGTTTGTGTACTTTTCGATATTAGTTGCTGATTTATGATACGGTTCAGTGCTTGTGCATAGAAGACTTACAGCATGCTACAAAGTTGATATATCCTGACGAGTATGATCTAGTGGCATTCTATTACACCTTTTTGCGATCGCATTTGACCAATGGGCGAAACTGTTTCAAACACTCTTGATATAGAGGGAACCACTTCTTGCTGTTTAAAAGTAAACATTCACTATTCACCATAACTATTAGTCGGCATTCCATTACAACTCGTCATTGAGCAAAACTTTCAATAATCTCCAAAACAGATCGGCATTGGGTGAAATAAATCGCAGTGACAGTTATGCAGACGGACGAGCAGATACTTTGATCGCCCATCTATTTCCGTTAACGCAAAAAGGCTACACTCGTATAATAGCGAAGTGACGAAATTTTTCGACCATAATCGAAATCATGTTGAATTATCAAACAGTTTTGCAGAGTGAGTAATCTAGTGGCTAGTGTTCAAATAGTTTTGCTCATCTGTAAATTCCGGCGCCAGCAGCCGATCTGTTTTGTCGAATGATGATTATTGAAATTGCCGTTCAAACAGTTATGCTGAATTGTCAAATCCTAGTACAAAAAGGTGTAATAATACCGTTATTAACGGTATTGCATTTTACCGTACTAAATATTACCGTATTTAACGTCACAACAGTGTATTTTACGCTGTCTTAACGCTATTCCGCTATCAACTGGATAAATGCATCATACCTCATATAAATATACCATCATACATCATATAAATGGTGCATACCAAATTCTGGGAAAGGTCATTAGGTGGGTGTTCAATGAACTTAGCATTTGTTATCCAAAGAAGGAAAATAATTTAGAAGAAAGTTAAACGTTAATTAACGTCCTCAAAAGACGGATGTCACACTGAATTTATCATCCCATTGAATGCAAGCTGAAAAGATCCAAGTTAATGACAAAAAAACGTCAGTAAAAACAAATCAATCGGGACCTGCAAAGGACGCGCCTATCGTATCTTTTGAATGAAGACTTATTGTGTCGAATGAACACGTATCTACGTCAAATGCGAATTGAACGCTTATTGCAACCGTTCATTCAGTTACAAATCACATGTCTACCCCACTTTCTTTTCAAGTTACTTTATATCCGAAATATCTTTCAGTACGACAGAATAAGAATGACAGCAACAACAGATAAGTCAGGATGGGTTAGTATGATTTAATACTTTCGCTTACTTTGCCTGAATTTAATACACCTTTTTGCACTCGGAGCTGACCATTCAGCATAACTGTTTGAACGGCGATTTCAACAATCATCATTCACAAAACAGATCGGCCTGCTGGCCCGGAATTTAAAGATACAGCAAAACTATTGAACACTAGTCACTAGATTACTCATTCTGGCAAAACTGTTGTAATTCAACATTGTATTCGATTATGGTTAAAAATCGTCACTTTCGCTATTTTACGAGTGTAGCTTTTGTGCGCGTTGACAGAAATAGATAGACGATCAAATTATTCTCGTACCGTCTGCCATAACTATTCACTGCGATTCATTTCACCCAATGCCGAACTGTTTTGAAGAATTATTGAAAGTTGTGCTCAATGAGAGTTGTGATGGAATGTCGGCTAATAGTTATCGGGAATTGTGCATGTTCCATTAATGGTGAAACAGGCAAAGAGTGGTGCCCTCTATATGCAGAGTGCTTAAAACAGTTTTGCGCATTGGTCAAATGCGATCGCAAAAAGGTGTAGTAGCACACACGAGTCATGTTTACAAGCAGGCATGCAAAATTAGGCTCAATAGAAATGTGTAAAAGTCAATTTCATCTACTTATTTTCCATATTTTTGACCATGGGTGTCGGAGGCTGTGGGGGATACGTCCCCCCTTTTCCAGATTTTAATAGTACACCAAATTGTTCGATGCATGTAAAGAATCGCCATCAGAATGATTCCGTTCCCCAAACTTTCGGAAAGTGGCGGCTCCCTTATTTCTGACCGAAAGGCATGCCTGTTCATTCAGTGATACAAATTAAGTGATCAAATGATGGAGTGTACGCAAGACGCAGTTGGGTCACATATATTGATAGATCAATTGGGAACATTACTTTTTTCAGATTATACCAATCATTTATTATTCATTGTTTCATTGCTTGATTGCAAATTGATTGTATGATTGTAAATTCAATTAATTGTAAATTAATTTTTAATTGCATGATTACTTTGTTTGCTATATATTCTAAACAGGATCCTTGGACACAACAATCCAAACATGATATACCATAGGCACATCCATCAGCAGTAATTAGTGACGACCACATCAGTACAATACAACAGACATCAAGGTTTTCTTCTAAGCCAGTCGGCTCTGATATTTTTTATTTATTTTCGGAGCTCCATAGAACCTGATGACGTTCGGTAAATGACCGACTGGAAAGTCTGCTGATTGACCAGTGACACGCAAATGCCATTTGATACCAGCATTAGATATTCATGGCATTTGGACACGCATGTCAAACGACTTCAGGAAGCACCATTTGTGAAACCATTATATATTTTGTGAGGACGGGTTAGTGAGAACGTAATTTATAACACTCGTGAATGTTGAAACTTGCAAGTCATTTACATGTACAATAGTACATACATGCCAACACACTTGTATTGCTATTCAGGGTGGCTGTTAGCAGCCGCTGCACAGTGGGCGGATTTGCCCCTTTAGCGCGACACGGCTCGAAAGCTGACTTTGACAGCATGTAAGACAATTAAAATGGGTGTGTAGGGCCTTTTTTAGTGCACTGAATGAAAATATGTTATCTCAAGCGAGATAAGAAAATAAAATAGAGATGCAATAATCCAAATGCAATGGTCACAACTCAAACCAAGCGTAAGTGTGTGACAGGAGAGCAAACAACCCAATCACCACCGATTTGCCTGTTCCCGATCTATGCAAGAGTATATTTCACTTTGTGCTCAAAAAGTTACAGTGATGTGATAATTTACTATTGCCACCTCTCAGAGTACAGAATCACCATTATTGGTTGGCGTCCTATTTTCCGCAGTAAGCCATTAAGCGCGTATTTCCTGCCGGGGCAGATTCAGTTGCCCTCCAGCATTTTTTCTCGCTTGCCGATTCTAAACCGTTAGACCTAGCGTCTTGAAATTTTGTGACTGTTCCTAGAAAATAATTACGCGTATTTATTTTTATTAATCGACCGAGCAGATACGGTGCCAGCCTCATGTTTTCGGGAGGGTGTTACGAATGTTGTTGTGCGGAGCATGTTTCCTTCGTAGTTTGCGGTGCAATAAATGCGTCAGAAACGATGTCACTGGAATATACATAAAATATACTTGGAATGTAAATATTTTGGGGCAAAGGCGCACCCAGGTACTCAAAATGGGAAGCGATACCCTCCGTCAAATTAGGTTCAACTTCCAATTAGTAAGATGAGAAAAAGCGTTACGCACATGGTGCCCCTTCCCCCACAATGTTAACGTGGATCAACCTAGGCGCGATATATTACATTTAACAAATTACAGCAAATAATGTCCCCATGTGAGGTTCATATCGTTCCAAACAATCATGCACAGCACATATTTTTATCAGAAAATCCCCCATTTTACATTCCTGAGTACGACTATGATTTGTTGGGGGTGCCTACCTGTCCTTTTGATATATTGAAGACCAGTACATTTAAAGCTCAAAAACGTTTTGAGCATGACAATTGGTCGAACCACATGGCTGCAATGACCTTTAAATAACCGTTTTTATTTTTTGCCCCCCTAGCCCCCATTTTCAACACAAATATATTTCGGGATTCAAGAAGAAATATAGTGTCATGACAAATTGAATGATGTTCATTCCATCGAAATCGGCTGAGCGGTTCTCGAGATATCTGCGGGGGGCAGAATCTGCGCCACCCACGCAGGTTAAAGGGACTGTCCCACCTTTTCAAAAGTTCTCAAATGTACGCCGCATGTGGTGCTAAATATTAAGTAATTCTGCCGAACAACGATTATGAACATTTGTTTTCTCACTTACAGTGCTTTAATTCATAAAAAAAAACATTGTTTTCATATTTGGCTGATGACGTCAATATGAAGGATTTTTGCGGAAATAGAGAAAACCTTCACGCTGCCTTATATGTTATGACTTATGTACAGCCAAATGCAAAACAAGTCGGACTTTCACAAACATGGGTGAAGAGAGATGACGACATTCGAAGGGAATATGCACCTTGGGAAAAGTATGTTAGAATGATGGAGAAGAATGCCCTGAATTACGGTCTGGCATTCATTTTTGCGAAAAATCAGGAATTTGTTGTAATTGGAAAAATAGTAATATGTTTACATGTGGACGTCACACCAATCTTGCGTCACCAAAGCGAGTTGTGTCGTCACAAGGAGGTATCGAACGGCAAACTATTGCGCCGCCCAGTGACAGCTGCTGTGCCGGCACCGCACGATGGGTGCACCGGTAGGCGTGAAACGCGACTGGCTGGGTCGACCAGCGCTCGCTCGCGCCGGGTAGGGACGTGGGGGCACGCATACGTGAACCACTAGTGTGCCGAGCGCCTGACCGACCGTCGGTGGCGGTCGGGGCGGACGCAAGGTAACTGAAATACTGGGCGGACGGTTCAAAAAGCGAAGTGAGGTGGCAATCACAGTGGNAGTGCGGTGGCAATCACAGTGGAGTAACTACTGATGACGTATGCGAAACGTCACGGGATTTTGTGACGTTGAAATATGACCACATATGACCAACGGTTTTTGCGTTGAAACTCAGCAACTAGGTCGCTTTGGAGGGAAAAATTTCGGATTTGGGGGTTTCTCAACACACCCGACAATCTGGCTATCTCAGTTAAAAACTAATGGTTAAAGGTGCTAGTATTTCCCTTTAACTATAGGTACCCTGATTGCACCTTTGATCTAATTCACTATGAGATATCTGCATTTCAAGACCAACTGGCGGATCCAAGTGTGGGGGGGGGGGCATCAGGGGCAATGCCCCCAAACCGCCTGAAATCGGCGCAAATTTTCACATTTCCTAATGTACATCTACGCAACTTTTACTAAGGAAAGTTTATTTTAAAACCTCTAGCAATGCATAAGGGAGCGAAATCCTTTTTTTTAAATAAAATTTTGATGAACTTATTTGGTGATGCCCCCCCCCCATGGCCCTTGGCGTCAAAAACTAAATCCTAGATCCGCTAATGATTTAAGCTTGTCTAGCATAGACTGTTGTGTGTTTATCTATCGGTTGGTAGAGATCTGCAACGCCTACCTACTTTGCCGTGAGTATTACAAATTCACGGGAGCTTGGGCGTCGCCACGGGGTTCTGACTGGGAGGGGGGGGGCGAATTGATTCACCGGTAGAGCCGATACAAATGTGGTATCTTTACATCAATTTGTTACATATATATTTCAAAACAATAGAAAGCGTAAAAAAGATCAGTGGCTCACGTCGGTCCACCAAATAGCATTAATTCTGAGTTACATGCAGATAAATGGCTGGGGGACTGTCCAAAACTGGGGGATAAAACCTGCAGCCTGACGACTTGGGGGCAGTGGCGGATCCAGAGGGGGAGCCATGGGGCCATGCCCCCCCCCCTTGGGCCTCGAGCTTGAGGGGCACTCTGGCCGCCTGAGGGGGCTCCTGGCGCTGAGGGGGCACTCTGCCGCCCTGAGGGCGGCACTCTTGTCGCCTGAGAGGGCACTGCTAGGCCGCCTGAGGGCACGATCTTGTTCGCCTTGAGGCACTCTTAGCCGCCACAGGGGGCACTCTGGCCGGCTGAGGGGGCACTCTCTGACCCGAGGGGTCCTTTAACATTTTTGCAAATAAAAAAATGCTGAAATAGGGGCACCCTCAAAATATAGTGGACCAAATCCGTCGAGTTTTCAGATTTGGGTATAATAGGTAGGGGCACCACTGCAATTGATGGCCCCCTCCTTGAAGATTTTCTGGATCCGCCACTGCTTGGGGGACGTTGCCCCCTGTGGCGACACCGTTGCACGGGAGGTCAAAAATCGATCTTAGATTATCGAAAGTCAATGACCTCGGTTGACCTGTGACAGAGCTTCACCCCAAGTGAACATATAATTATACAAAATGGGTAAACCGTAACATCATATCAGGTCGTCGGAGGCCAGTGATATCAGTTGAACCGTGAAAGTGAATGACCCCAGTAGAACATATAATCATGTAAAATGGATGCCAAAAGTAAAAATCACTTATCAGGGTCACAAAATGTCCTTGAAACTGCCAGGGGCAAACAAAGACATTGGAGGACAGTGACCTCGGTTGGCCTCTGAAAAGGTGAACCGAGATCATGATATCGATAGAAACCATCAATGTCACCCGTGCAATGTGCAATGTGCTCCTGAACAGCAAACACTCGGAGAGTGCAAAAGTTACAAGCATCGTATCTCCTACGGGACGCCAGTTACGCCTGCCATGACCTCGATAAATAGGTCACGGGTAATGGGGAGTAGAAGTTATAATTTTCAGAGCATGTGTCAAATTGTTCAAAAGTAGAATGCTGAAAGTTGCATCGCAATCAGTTGATAAATACGTGCGTTGCTCTCGAAAAGCCGTGGGGGTGGCATCCCCCAACCACATACAAGGCGAAAACGCGAATTTTATGCATTTCACTTCGGTTGGAATTGAGTGTTAGTTGTTACCAAGCTTCATTGTCATATGAGGTCAGCCCGTAGGCCAGTTGCGGCTTGCATGTCAATTGTCAGATATCGTAAGATTGGATGTCATGTTATTGCGAATATCAAGGCGGCCGAATTTGCAGTGCCATGCCGACATCAGCGCCATCTGAGGCACCGGGACTGTTTCCAAATTTTAGTATAGATGTCGCCGCACTAGAGGAGCGTTCGATATTCGCCGCTTCCACGAGACGCTTGGATTTGACTGAACGAGGGAAAACGTTACTACATCCCAGCAACAAAGGTTTGCGAGTAACAACATGCTAATGAGTTTACTTTATTTATAAATGTACAACAGGCAACAGTTATTTAAACGGCAATCATGCATGCCTGACAAAGACAATGCCGCACATGGCAATGTCAGTCATTCCTTTGTACCAGTGCCATCACAGACACCAACCAACACGCACAATACTGGGGTGGGGCAAAAGGCTAGTATTTCCAGCTTACACTACCTGAACAACTGGACTCGTCATATTTCCACCCATAGGTAGCAGTCACCGCGGGTCACTCCCACACTGGTATACCACCACAGAGCGGACATACCCGGGTGTTCGGGGCGCGTTAGCTGCCCTCCACCACGGTGAAGTAGTTGGAGAAGAGCTCCTCGCCGGCGGAGATATCCCGCGAGGCCACCAGCAGGACTGTCCGCAGCGGTGGCGGTACACGAGGCCGGTACGACGCGTACGGCAGGTACCGGCGGAGCGGGTACGGTACCGCTGGTAGGTCCACCTCTTGGTAGCATACGTTACTCGGAAAACCTGAAACGGGAGACACATGTTACTCGGGAAACCTGAAACAGAACCCAGCTCCTGGTAACACACGCTACTCGGGAAACCGGAAACAGGCAACACATAACTCGGGAAGTCTGAACCCAGTCCCTGGTAACACACGCTACTCGGGAAACCTGAAACAGGTGACACATTACTTAGGAAACATGAACCCTAACTTCTGGTAACACACGTTACTCGAGAATTATGGCACAGGTAACGCATTACTCAGGAAACCTGAATACAAAACCCAGCTTCTGGTAACACGTCACTATGAAAATATGAAGAGGCGAGATTCGATGGCACCCGGCACGCGATTCACAGACAATGAATCGTGGTGTAGCTGATTGTGCAATGTGCATGGCAACTGCTGAGAAATGGCCGGCCAGGGACATAGCCAAGAGGGATAACGGGGGCCATGCTCCCCCTAAGCAAACCAATTTACACTAGATAAAATGAGATTCTGCTGATGACCCGACGACCCCCCCCCGCCGTCAACATTAGGCTGAGGAACAAAATTGAATTATACAACTGACGTGCCCCACACACACACACTGGAACAAATCCTGTCAATGTGCCTGCCGCCTGGGTATGGATATGACACCCATCACCGACAGACTCTGGAACCGTTTCGAATCTATAGTGGCTGCGCACTTGAGACCAATATTCGACCCTGATGAGGCGCTCATTTTTTTCATTCATCATTAAGCCTGAAATATCGTAGTGTTGCATTTTAAAATGGGGTTTCCCTTTAAAAGACTAGATACAGATTGCAATATGGTATTTTTACTCGCAGAGGTATTGCATAGGTATGTATTACACACATTAAGTTCTGAACACAATCTATGTTGATTTTGCTTTGTTATGTGCTGTACTGCTACATTTTCCATTAGCCCACCACACCCTCGTGGTACCTAAATGCCAAGTCCAAATAATTATTTTCCGTCAACTAAGGCCCTGATCGATGTGTCGCAAGGCCCTGATCGATGTGGGAAATCAGCTAGATGTATCTTTTCTGGATTTCAGTAAAGCTTTTGACAAAGTCCCCCATAAAATACTAGGGGTGCAGCTAAAATTCATGAATGGGGCAAGATTCTTGATTGGAAGAGTCGTGGGCTATCAGGAGCCAGCACAAGGGTATATTAAATGGGTGCAATCACAATGGAGGAGGTTCTCAGTGGAGTTCCAACAGGCGTTCAGTCCTGGCCCGTTTGCTGATTTTAATATATGTGTACAAATTGAAATAGAGAAGTTTTAGACAGCAAAGTATTGAAATTCTGCAGATGATGATCTAAAAGTTGTCAGGATTATTTAGAGGAAGACATGATCAGGATGTTTTTCAAGCCAGACCGGAACAAGCTAGTTTGAGTGGTCTGAAAGCATGGCAGATGTGAAAAATTCAATTTGGAGCAAATGTAAGATCATGCACGCTGGACGAGTTATAGCAGCTAAACACGAAGTATGAAATGGGGGGCAGAAACTAGAGGCAGATTGGGAAAGGAAAGAGATTTGGGGTGTGGTAAACAGCAGCAACTATCATCGTCGGATAGGCTAGAATCTAGGAAAAAGGCGCTTAGAATCTGGGGCTATAACAAAATGTTATCCTACAAAAGTGAAGATGGTAAAAACTAAACTGTATTGTGCATATGTTAGCCACATTCTAGGTATTGCGTGCAAGCCTGGTCTCCAACATATGAAAAGATGCTGGTTGTTAGAAAAAGAGTTCAGAAAAGGGCAACAAAAAATGGTAAATTGTCTTATAGTATGCCTTATGAAAAAGATAAAGAAATTGGGATGTTTTCACTAGATATAGAAGGGCTAAGAGGAGATCTTATTGAAGTTATTCAAATTTGTGAATGGGTCAGCATTCTGGATATTTAAAAGGGAATGTTTTGATTTCCAGAGGGAAAATCTAGTAGAGGTCATCAGCATAAACTCGTAATGAAACCAAAGTAAGAACTAGCTTCGACAGTCATTTTCAGCAGAAGGGTGGTAGGACATGGAATAAGCTACCGGGGGATGTCGCCTACTGCAGTTTGTCACTTGCCTCCTTCAATTAGATTAGATAAATACTATACAGAGAAAGGGATTTAGTTCAATAAATCGTGGGATTAGGAACTTGTTTTAGTAGGTGGGGTGGACTGAGGGTGAGACTGGTATTGGGGCGGGGGGATCATCTGTGCAACCTCGTATGGCCCTCAGGCTCTTTGTTGCACTATTTTGTATGTCTTTTTTATGTCTAAGCACAAACGCAAACCCCATAGCACCTATGCTTAGCATGGCTCATTACTCTGCCTATATTGGGCCGTGCTAACATTAGGTGCTATGGGGCTTGCGTTTGTGTTTGCGACACATCGACCAGGCCCTAAGATGTCACCTGCCTGGAGAGTGGTTGTTGACGAACTGACCGACTGCCAGCGGGTTAGCAGGCAGCTCCGTTCGCCAGGAGCGGTCGGCCGCCGGGTACGGACCCATGTGGTCGCGGCCGGCGCACGAGCCGAACAACAGGCCACTCAGGCCGCCGCCACGGCCGTCCACGTGCACACCGTCCGCGCAGCCGAACACGAACTGGTTTCCGAGCGAGACGAGCAGCAGCGGGTCGCCGGGCAGGTAGACGGTGCCGGGGTACCAGGCGCAGACGGCCCCGGCCGGCACCGTGCCGCGGTGCACCACCACCCCGCGGCCGGCCCCCGGCACCGCGCTCTGCTGCCGGCGCAGCTCGAACCCCAGCCGCGAGAGCAGCAGCTGAGGACACGGCCAGATGGTTAGAGGGAGGAAACTAGTGTGGCTCATGTCCAGGATCATTAAATCTAATTTGGTGCAATAATGGTTACTGGGGATATCGTTTCTGAAAAAGTGGATATAAGATAGCAAAAGGATGTTAATCTGTTGGGTATCATAGCCTGGCCAGTGGCCACAAAACAGCACATTTGTCAATTGTTTGCATGTTAGATAGATAGAGGTGATACAAGATAACAATAGTATAAAATAAGCAGCATGAATAATGTAAGCCGGTTTAATGCCAGTTTGCACATGATGAAAATACATAAATATAATGTAAAAGGCTAGCTTTTTGGATTACACAATTTAATTTTCACGTTATTATATAACATTTGTAATACACATAATATGATAAAATGTAAGATCAAACTGCTTAATGAAAACTCACCTGATTTGCTCTCTCATGCCCTTTGTGTGAACTTTCAAAGGGTGAAAGGTGGCCACTGAGCAATGCCAAAACTTCAAAGACAGAATCTACAAGAGAATCATGATGCAAGATATCATCTTGATACTGTTTTACTTCCCTTTGTACAGATCTGAAATATTCATTTAATGTTACAAGGCAATTGAAAGACAATATATTTCATTCAAACATTTTCATAAATTGAAGAAAAAGAAATACAAATTTGAAACAATGTCAACCATAACTACAATACAAATAACAGAAAAAGGAACAATTAACAAACCTGTTCTTAAAGTTAAATATGAGCCAAGGAACAAAACGATACTTGTATGATTTCCACTTCTTCAAGCATTGTGCAAGCATGGAGACAGAATATTCGGATAAAGAGTTGCAATGCAAGTGTTCTTTCTGAAATGAGAGAGCATACTTAGGCACAAGACAATGCAGATGTCAGCCAATATAATAGTTTGTCCACCCCTGTAGCTCAGTGGGAGAGTGCTGGTCTTCTGACCTATCCCGGTAGTGGCAGCCTGGGTTTGAGTCGCTTTGGCGCTTGCTATTTGCTCCTGACTGGGATGGCGGCATGGCCTGCGGCTAGTGGCAGCGGTCACGCTCAAGGCCAGGTGACGTCAGCGAGTAGGGCGGACAGTGTCCAGATATGTCAGGCCCATTAAAACATTCATCTCTAAATTTCGGCCAGCCAACAGGAATTGTGCAATCGAGCTAGGTTGAAGTCAGGACCACTACCAGCGCAACAACTCTGCTTAGCGCTGGTCCTGACCTTGAAAAGCCATCCATACAAAACATTCAGACAATTTTTTTTTAATCCACATGGTTTCCACAGAGTATCTTTCATTTATACAGTAGTCATACATGCAACATACAGTAGTCATACATACAACAATCAGACTTTCATTCAACACAATAATCTAGGTTACATTATGTTCAAGTTAAGCCGATTCCAAGAGTCATATTCAAGAGTCATATTCTAGACCGTACATACTACTTATCACTGTGCAGGAATGAAAACAATTGCAATCTTAACTTACATAATATTATAGAAAGTAAGCAAAGTAACAGTAAGAATGGAGGACTTGAACAAATGTATCAAATGCAAATTAAAAATGAAATGCAAATGCCTAAGAACAGATGCATTTCCAATAGCACAGCTCTTGCCCTCCTCACAAAATGATGGTGCTTGAATAAAAATTGCTTTAGTGTATGTGTATCACAAGTACTGTCAATCTCACCGAGTAACGCGTGGATTAAAATCACCCGCGCCGGTACTGTATGTCTATATCAATATGCGGGCCCATCAACAAGCGTATATAAACCTGATAAACCCACAAGCCCAGCACAAAAAACGACTACTATTTTATTTACTGCGCCAAAAATGTAGCAGTATCAAGAGTAACGATATTTATTACTTTTCAATGCAAAAAGTCATTAAAAAAATGTAACATGAATTAATTATAATGGTTTCGCATGTTTTTACCTCAGATACTTAACCAGCTATTTTTCTTTATTTTTTTTTAATTAAAAAAAAGGCAAACAATTTTTTTTTTTTTTATAAAACTCTAGTAAATGATCTTCTGCTGCAAATGAGCGCATCATTTCAATACAAAGTATTTCAAAAGAAGTGAATTTGAGTCCCTACAAGAAGTGAATTGAGGTGCATGAAGTTTATGAGGCAGTCAACTTAATTTGCTTGATTAAATTCATCTTTGATTCGGTAAGTGTGAACTGCGAAATATAACACATTGG